>JAPKLW010001796.1:0-84692 GCA_026898455.1 Plectranthus barbatus | reverse complement strand
GTTAGCGCTTGTTGATCCGTCGGTTTGTCGACTGCTCCCTGAAAAAAATATATAGAATTCAGAAGATCTACCATGATTAATTATTATCTGCCCCCATTTTCTTGGCAATATCTAAAACAAAAATTCGTGTTTCAACGTTCCAAAGTGTGACAAAAAGTTTAGTAAGTACTGTCCTAACATGGTAGTACGATAGTAATTAGTTTGTTTTTATCTCGTACCTGCTGGCGTTGCTGCACCGAAGGAGATCCATACTTCAAATATGGTGTGCTTAATGCCTGAAATCAAATTAACCACATAAACATACAGAAACTCCATCGGTAACCATGAAGTAAGATTGCATTGATTTGCTAGCATACATTGACTTGATCGTGAAGAAACTTGATGTACTCGATAGCTTCGTGGAGAACCGATGCAGTATCAGTCTGAAAAGGGTAACTCACATGCTTAGTAATTAACCAGTTGATGATGCTAAACACAATTTAAGGACTCAAAACTTATCAAACTTTTTTCACCTTTCCAAAAGGTGAAACCAATTGCTGTAGGGCAGTTATTCGGTCCCCCAGTTTTTCTTTCCGAACCTGTTGAAGATAAAGCTAAAATTTCTCACCCATTGCTTTGCACAGATATATATTATGATCATCTTTATACTGCAAAAGAAAAGGGACCATAACCAATTTTGGTAGAATTGATAGTACCTTAAAGGTTGGCAATGGCGATGGAGTTTCGATTCTTGGACGTTTGAATGCGGGTTCATGACTCGCTTTCTTCACCACTGTGCCTAACTCCTTGCCTTCTTCATGCTGTTAATACAGATTCTCCCAAGTCAGTCAATTAAGTCACTTGTAATTGAAAGGAAGCATCAATTGAAGCCTCAAACATTATAATTACCTTAGCTCGGATGCAGTGATTAATATCAGGCTTGTGATTGCTGGTGAGAGATGAGGGGATGAAGTGAGATTGTGGGGAGGGGAGAAAAGTAGACGGATCATTGTTCAAAGCTGCAGCCGTGGAATTCCATAAGGTTGGGTGCTGTCTTAACAAAGGAGAGGGTTTAGGCAGACTAGGCAAGAATCCATTTGAATTCACCTGCTGCTGATAAGCAGACGAGGAGTAACTCATTGTCGCCGGATTATCTAACAAAGAATGTTGGGGCTGAGCATCTGTGTCGAACAGAGTTTGCAGCAAGGATTGAGCATAGCCATATGAGTCTGAACTCATCGGGTATAGCTCAGGGCAAGTTGTTACACATTCAGCTGAGCTAGAGATGGAATTCAAACTTTGCTTCAGTGTGTGAATGGATGATGAATCTTGAATAAAACTCTTGGAATCGGAATCCCAATCCTTGTTGATTTGAGGCCGATAATTCATGCTTGAATCCAGCAGGAAATTGGAATAATTCTCCTCCGATCTTCCGCTATCACGGCTGCAACAAGACAAGCACAATAATAGGTATGATCAGTTTAATTATTGCATAATTTTTTTTTGACTTCCTTCTTTTGCGTACGATACAAAGCAAGCAAGTCCAAAAACCCTCAGCTTTTTGGGCGCTCCACTGAATAGTTTATTAGGGCTGGGCTAGTGATGGATTATTAGTGGGACAATACAATTTGATTACTAACAGAAATATTATCACTCACACCAAATCTTGATTCCAGTGATGGTGGTGAGTGGTGGACGAGGGAAGGCCGATTCCGTCGGCATGCGGCGGCTGATGATCAGGATTACGAGCGTCTTGCACCACCGCAGAGTTGCTGCCGTCGGAGGCGGAATCATCGCTAGACTGTACAGTAGAACTCTTCATCTCCATTATCAACTCCTGGCTCGCCCACCCGAAGTTTCCGACGTCGTTCGACGCCAACGAACATGGCGACGAACTGAACAGATTCCGAGGCGAATTCCACCAGCTTCCTCCGCATACTCCGCCTTGGAGGAACTCTTCTGCCATGGCGGCTGAGTTTAAGTTTTTTTCTTTTTGAGTATGAGTATTTGGCTCTTCGTCTTCCAAGTGACTCTTCACCTCAAATGTAGTCGACTTTGAAAATGAATTGGTGATTGATGTGGGTGTATATATATATAGATGGATAGATAGATACAGGCGTATATATATATATATATATATATATGTACATGTGAAACTGCTGCAGGTACGGATTTTTGGTTGAAAGTCGAAACTACTGGATGGAATCTGGTCCGACACTTTAAATGTTGGAGGTGGAGGAATTGAAATGGATAGATTGTAGTGGTTAGTTAGTTATGAAATTATAATCTTTGAATTTGTTTTGGAAATTCTTCTTCTGCATTCCTTTGAAATTTAAGCAAGTGTTATTTATTTATTTATTTTCAAAAAAGATAAAATACTAAATAAAAGCTAGAAATGATTAATTTTTAGTCTCCAGTGTAGATTAAGGAATTTTGTTAGACTGCCGCTAACTTAATTTTTGGATTGTGTATAATTAGGGATAGCATGATTGAACCATAACTTACAAATTGAATTAAATTAAAAGATTTTTAGGTGGTTTTGGTTTAGTTGAAAAAGGATTTGATTTCGGCTCAGTTCTGGTTTAGGTCAATTTTGACTCAAACCTCAATTAATATATTTAATTTTTAATATTTTTTATTATTAAATTAGATTAGGTATTAATAAATGTATATATTATGTTTAAATAACTTATTTGTAAACTATGTTTAATGTATTGTTAAATATAAAAATTATATATTTTTAAATTACATAATTTTTAAAAAATAAAAATAAAATAGGTTGACCAAACCGTAACCAAAAGCTCTAGTTTAGTTCAGTTGAACACATTTTTTTTAAAAAAAATTAATAGTTTAAGACAATTCAATTCGGTTTTTAACTGAAGCAAGGGTATTCTCAAACCCTATTATGTAACATGAAAATTCCCAAGTTGCTTGTAAAGAAAAGGGGTATATCAGGTTTGAGGACAAATTCTGACATGACTTGCCACGTCACTGTTAAGAAGAATATAGTACCGTCTTCTCTACTGGAATTTTGGATTATTTAAATTTTTTAATTTTTATATCTGCTGTGTGGCCGTATGAGATCAAATGATTCCTACTAAATTAAGATACAATTAAAATAAACAAATATTATATATATAAAAATACTTATTTTGACTTTTTTTTAATTAGCAAAAATACTCATTTTGACTTTTTATATTGCGGTTTGCTAGAAGTCGGGGGCGAGATATTTGAATAGGCGAACTTAGAATTTTTTAAGAGCATCGGCCATTTTGTTTTCTAAATATTCCCTCCGTTCCATCAGATTAATTATATATATATTTTTTTGTCTGTTCCGTCAGATTAGTCGCAATTCCTAAAATAAAAAAAGATTTACTTATATCAATAAAATATTAATTCAACTACACTCACAAACATTAGTTATCGTATTCGGTCAAAATATGACTAATGACACGTGTTGGAGGGAGTATTTCATAGAATTAAACAACAATATGATTATGTATATTAATATATTTTCAAATCGAGAATATAAATTTTAAAGAAATTTTCTAATATTCCAATAGATTAGTTTTAAAAAATATAGCTCAAGAAAATAAATTAGAAATTAATAGATTAATTTAATCCTCCGCCCCAAATACCATTTAACAAATGTTGTTTTATTATATAATAATTTTCTAGAATAAATTTGGGCATCCATACTTGTAGAATCTCTGCACAAATTTAAAAATTGATCTTTACGAGACATTTTTCAACTCTGACATAATTTGTCCTAAAATTTAAAGTTCTAGTTTGACAAAGCAGTTGACCAAAGTGACACAATATGCCTAATTGACGGATTAATTAGCATATTAATTGAGACCTTTTATAAATGTGTGTGTTAAATACAAATCATTTGTTAGAAATCAATCTATAAAGAGAAAAAAAAATGATAATAGAAGCCGTAAATATTTGGACCCGTGTAGAAAAGAGTCAACGATTTTGTCCACTAAAAAACATGGTAGTTTAAATATATTCTGCAACACGTTTTCTGGTAGTAAACCGTCATTTCTTACTTCTACTTTGAAGCAATTTAATGGAATTAGATGAGGCAATATGTCGTGTTGACTTATACATGCTTGTATTTGTATATATATATACGTGTAATGTAAAATATTTCAAAGGCAAGTTAGGTCAGTCCCATAAGTCTCATGCATTATCTCTTTTTCCCTAACAATATTAAGAAATTGATATTTTAATCATGTCAAGCTATGAAAAAATTGTTAAAACACTTAAAAAATCATCGTCAAACAATAACAAAATAAAAAAAAAATAAAGAAAGAAAAGAAAAAGTTGTGGCACGTTTCCAATAGTGTGACACAATTCATGTTGGCATTCGCTACTAGCAATTTGCAAAAGAAAGTTATTCTAAAGATTAAAAAAAGAAATGGTTGTAATTAAAATGGGTGAGGCGGCTGCAAGCTACTGGCGTATGAGTGGGTGGGTGGGGTTTCCGAGTCGATGCGTATGAGTTATGACTCGTGTAGTTTGTAAAACGGGTCAAAATCCGGACCGGGTCCCGCACCGGGCACGCGCAGCACGAGTCAGACACATCGGGCCTATTAATTTAATTATCGCCACAAAAATTATTATTAATTTAATTATTCGTTTTGTTTCAGCCTATTATCTTGCTTTGCTCTTGAAAATAATTAATTCATTCGTGTATTATGTATTTTAGTGAATTACATAATGTGTAACAAAAAACCAGAATCTGAATTTCTGTACATGCAATGGGGACATGAAGGACAAGATTTTTAGACACAAACATTTAAATATTAGAGTACTATTGACTCTTGGAGGATTAGTTTTTTTTTTAAAAAAATTATATATTGTGTATGATATGTGGGCATCCACTCTCTGGATTGATCTGTTTGTATTGTAGTTCTAGCTATGATGAAAATTGAAAATGCAGTAGTAGCTAGGTTGAAATGACAAAGCTGACCCTCCCTAGTGCTCATGTCATTGCTTATGACTTCTTGTACTAACCCCCCCTAGTGTAGTTGAAGAATGTTTCAATAATGACACCTAGAAATTAATTAAACTTATATATATATGGTTTAGCTAGCCCTCCTTCTTAGAAAAAAATTCAAGATTTCACTGCACTCACCCACAACTTGCACAATCACTAACCCACCATTCTTCATTAATCATAACTCTTAATTTCTTAATTATCAACTATAAATACATACTTTTTGATTAGTGTAATATTCATATATACTGGAGAAAGTGTGACAAAATAGTATTGGAGATTTTGGTGATGAATGGTGTACATTGTCATATATGTATGTATATATTGATGATAAGATTTATGGGCTGATGAGAGTGAGAAAATGAAATTGATGTAGAAATTGGGAAAAAAGAGGAATATGCAGATTTAGAAAGGAGGTAGGAGATTGTCACGTGGGAATCAGGTGGGAGAATGCGATGGATGTCAAATAATAATACCTCATATCAGATTCTCTTCTCATATTAATTCTTGACATATACTTATATGTGATATAGGTATATCAATTTGATCAAATTATTTGAAATTTTAATAAGTTTGATATACTAATAGGTGATGAGCTAGATGAGAGGTTGCATTTGTGGATCGATCAGGCAAAGTCCATTCCATTGCCATTGGTGGTGGAGCATTTATTTATCCATGCATGCTATTCTGTTTTTCATTCCTACATATGTTGTCTGTCATTCCTCAGAGGAATTCAGCCCGCCACAAATCTGTCCACTTTTTCACTTTTCTTCTGTGTGCAAATCTATCTATAATGAATAAATAAATAAAATCCATGAATTACAAATATTGGTCAATTTTTTTTTTAAAGATACAAGTTCAACCATACCCATTCAAACATTATACTCCTAAATAGGTCGAATACAAATAAAATAATATTTGTAAAATGAATTCTAACAAATTATATACTTTATAGATATTTATATAATAAATTGAAAGAGTTCCCAAAATTTTCCGCTCAAATTCTTAAAAAAACATATGAATACTAAATTAAAAATATTGACTAAATATATGACATTTTACAATTATTACTTCAAGAGCAATCATATTTTCAGATAATTACGTAGTCTCTCTGTCTATAAAAAAAAATAATTGTGCTCTCTTATTAATATATTTAATACTCCCTCCGTCCCACCTCAATTGTCCCACTTTCCTTTTTCGTCCGTCCCACCTCAATTGTCCCAATACCTAAAAAGGCAATTTTTTCACACTCAACAATAAAATATTAATTCCACTCAACTTACTTTACACTCATACTCCTTGGTTATTGTGCCCAAAGTCACTGGGACAATTCAGCCGGGACGGAGGGAATACTAATCTTATTTGGATAAAAATGTAAATTTAAAAATAACTATATTTCTTTTACGTTAAGACTTTAAGAATAAAAAATATTATCTTACAACACAAAGGATACATATGTAAAAAGAAGACCTTATGCTAATTAGTTGGTATGTTGTCAAAACATGCCACATAGACAATGAAAACGAAACATTTATTTACCAAATTACGCAATTTCGATAATAGGCTAATATAATTAGCGAGAAGGTATCATGTGAGAAAAAATTCTCCTGTAAGAAAAAAGAATAAATTATATTCATTAGATCTAAATAAATTAATGGTTGATATGCAATCAAGCAACAATTAAAACACAATCAATCAATTGCTTGATTGTGTTTTAGTTGTTGCTTGATTACTGTGTTGCTTGATTGTATGTTGCTTGATTTTATATCAACCATTGACTTATTAAGATCTGATGGATATGATTCATTCTTTTTTCTCACAGGGGACTTTTTCTTACCTGATCTGCTCCCATACAATTAGCTAGCCATATATTTTCATTGACTTTAGGGAGAAAAAATTTCCTTGAAGTCTTTTCCACCTAGTCCTCCTCATTTGACATTTCTCTACAAATTGCAATTCATTCATCATCACTTTCGGCCTGTGGCTGTGGCTGTGAGCATTTAAATTTGTTTCTTTAAATTAAATATAAATATTTCTTATATATGTATATTTGCAAGTTAATTATATAACACTCAATTAAATCGGTAAACCACAATCCTTGAAAGTTTAATTGCTCCCCTGAATCTACGGATCAGTTTTCTTCGATCAATTTGAGCGCCCTCTTAAATATATAGATACAAGGAGTGGATCAACACTATAATAAGAGACAAGTGCGTAATTCACAAGAATTTTTTGATATGATTGAACTCAATAATCATGTGCACTTTTTCTTTTTATTTTAATAAGGGCCACATATAAATATAATTGCTACTTAAGTTACGCAATTATAAATTCCACTTTTGTATACTATCTAGAATGCAAACTGTGTATGAATGATATATACTGCACCAAATGAACTGCATATATTTCAATAATAGAGACGATGGCGAAATTAAGATTTATATTATTAAGTAAAGAAAGACTTTAAGGCAATAATACATTCGGTATGTCAACAATTAGATGATGAATAATATGTTATTTTTTGATTATTCTTTGAGTGGGCAAGTGTTAAAATTGATGGGTTAGCTAGGGTTTGTCAATTTTCGTGTAATATGACAAAATACTTTAGGCCTCAAATCTTTAAAAAAAACTCACACAATAATGGTTTTTGTTTTCTTTTTATGTCCGAAATTGATATTCTTCTTCGATACTCATTTGTATATTTTAATTAAGTGTAATCAAATAGAGTCGGATCATCTAAAAATAATATCGATATGTGATTATCCAACTGACAAAGATAAAGGTCACAGGCGGATCTACACTTGGGCTTGGGGGGGCTCCAGCCCCCCCTAGCCGGAATTTTTTTTCGTTTTTATAGAGGCGTGATTCGGGATTTTTTGAATTAGCCCCACTCGTAAAGAAGAAAAAAAGGATGAAAATTAGAAAAAAAATATGATACGAAAGGTTGAAGTCTAGTGGAGGCAAAAAACAAAAATTCAGCCCCCCTCACCGGAATTTTCTGGATCCGCCACTGATAAAGGTTCATATATCACCAATTGCTGCCAAAAGACTAAAAGCCAAAGAGGCGTTAAGGGAAGTTAAGCTGCTCTACTAAAACCTTAAAAATGAGAGAGATAGGAATCTCATAAATCATAATTTATATAAACCCAAATATGATATATGTCACGTTTGACGACCGTACTAGTGAAGTGAAAAAAAGGGATTTGGTGTGTTTAGCGTTGCAAGTCAACCACTTATTTGTTCCACCTCTCCCACAATCTAATTAACATTTTCAGGTATTAATTAACTAGGATAATTATTTAGGTGGGCTTCACTAATCCCCAAGATTTGCTATGTATGCAGACAAACTTCTGTTGAACTACTAATTGAACCACATATTTTCTCAAATTAAAGAAAAAGGAAAAAAGGGTTCATCTCTTTTAGCACGATTAATTATATTGGTTTAATTAATTAAGTCAAATGATAGGTTCTTCTTAATTTGTAATTTGACAGTAAAACATATATAATTAATTACCCATCAAGTATATAGGGCAGTAATCGATTATATTTCATGGTGATGGATTTTCACCTAATCTTGCAAGTATGTCTCCATTAATAATTAAAAAAATATCTTCGTCAATGCTCACGACCTATATATATTTGGTATCCCCAATGTCAACCTAAATTATTAGTTACTAATGGAATGGATAAGTCTTGCCTAATATTTAATTATAGTCGTTTTAAACAAGACCAACATCTGTCACGCTTTTTCTCAATTTGCACTTAAGAATTTCATCTTCCACTAATAATTTAGTGTATGGGAACACGTCATTAAGAAAAGAATTTAGTGTATTTGAGAAATATTAATTGGATCAAGATTTCTGCATTAAGATGTTAATATTAATGGATACAAAATATTTTTAATCATTTGCAACTCGAAATGCAAGTGATTTAAGCGTATTAAAACAAAAAATAAAAAATAAAAATTCAGCCGCTTATGACAACGTTGGGTCACGAATACGGTAGCCCAGCCATATTGGATAATTAATTTTTTTGTTTGCTAAGAATGTGACTTTAATGGGCTTTCAATTGAGAATTTGAAGCCCAACCCAAACTAAATTACGAATTAGCCCACATCGAAAAAACAATAAAGAAATAGGAAGTAACAAAATCAAACCAAATAAATCTGTCTAATTTGAGGATTTTAGATCTAAGTTAAGGAACAACACACACAGACATAACAAATTTTTCAAAGAATATAAAACGTGGAATGTTCCAATATTTCGAAAAAAAAACCCACTTAAATTTGAAGTGCTAGCCATTTCGTTTATATATGACGAAAAAAATTATTGGGGACATATTTATTAGGAAATTTCAAGGATCATATATCATGTCATAAATGTTTGGAAGTTTAGGCATCTATGTTAAGATTGCAAGATTTAATGAGGTGACGTGGAAATTAAGATGGATAGTGTATGTGTATGTGTATGAATCCACAGTTGAAATGTGAGATTAAGTTTTGATAGTGGGACTCTAGTTAGGATGAAGAATTAGCAAAAAATGAAGAAAAAAAAAAAAATAGCAAAAAATGAAGAAAAAAAAAACAAAATTCAGTGGTAGCTGTCAGCACAAAAGTTGATTTACAGGCGCCAATTTGTCTACATATGCTATGCATGTTCCGGACTCGTGAACAAAATGCATTGATTAATTATTGAGAGAGAGAAAAAAAAAAAGGAATACATGTATTGAGTCCGAGGAAGCTCAAATTTGTGACCTGAATTATTACTGATTAGTGGAAAATCTTCCTCCTAAATTTTCCAATTAAAACCAAACCCTAATATTTTCCTACCAAACCTGTACTAGTGGACCCATGATCCCATGTTCATCATTATTAAAACAGATGCATGATGATAATGCATTATTATTGACCCAAAAAGCCAATGGTCTGTTGATTTTGAAACCAATTAATTAATTTCTTTCTGGAATGAACTAACTCAGCTCCACTCTCCTCTCCTCTACATGTAAATAACAAAGCCAACTCCACTTCATCAACTGTTCTAGCTAGCTAAGAGATATCAGTTATTGCTTAGAATTCCCACAATGTATTTCATTTCATTTCTCTCCAAAAATCTGCAGTTGCCAGTTAGTACCCACCTTTTTACAATTCTAAAAACATGTATAGTAATTTTAGAAAAATAAAATAAAAGCACTCTCTCCAGCAAACAAAAGCAAAACAGGCCAGAAACGAGACACTCATTCATTCGTCAACTCCAAAGCCAAAGAGGTTGTCTTGTCCAGCATCCCAACTGCATTAGCAATACAATATTTGTTGGAAGAAAGAAATTAGGAATGGGGCATTGAGAGGACACAAAACAAGAGAGGTAGAGACATACATGGCGGATAGCAGAGAGGAGGGTCTTCAAAGAGGGAGAGAGACATCTGCTTATGAGCAACACCAATGTCGAACAAGATAAGGCCCGAGGAAGGATCGTAGACGATGATGTCCTTGACAGGCAGCCACAGAAACAGCTCCTCTTGAGACAGTCCCTCAACTCCCATCAGCCCTCCGTAGCTCAGATTTGCCCGAACCACGCTTTCGAAGAATATCCTCGTCTCCAACTTCGCCACACACGGACTCTCCAAGAACACCTCCAGCAACCCATCCCCACTCAGCTCATAAGATTTCACGCCGTTCTTCGGAAAAAGCCCTGCCGGCAACCCCCTGCTTTTCAGCAACTCATGAATAGAGGTCGAGGCCGAGACCTTGGGAGTAGTCGAAGAAAAAAGAAAGAAACTGAGGAAAAATCTGAATATCAAATTCTTAGCCATGGGTGGAAAGTGGGAATGGAGGTGGAGGTTAGAAAGAAAAAGGAATAGGGAAATAAAAAGAGGAAGGATTTAATGGAAGCCAAGGGGTGTGATTTGTGAAACGTGGGGACTATATTATCAATGTCTCCCAAATTGGCCTCATTTTATTTTTCCTTGTCCTATAGCCTAATGTCATTTAATCAAAAGCTGGCACTTTTCTTGACCGACGAAATATGCATTTTCTTGCCAGAAGAGATAGATCTACCTAAGAACCAATAATTATTACACATACTATACAGTACTAGTATACTCCACCAATCCCTCTTCTCTCTCTCTCTCTCTCTCTGTAAAAGTATATATTGTATTATGCATGAGGTCTACATTGACAGAGAAGTTATACTAATTCCAATTCCAAGACTTGAGAAATACTAAATTGTCAATGTAGCTAATGATCAAGACGACAGGCCAATGTTAATAATGGTAACATGGTTAGTGTACCAAACAGGAAAATCATTAAATACACCAAATTATATTATAATATGCATTCAAAAAGAAAAAAAAAATGGTAAGAAAATCATGCGAAAAGGAAATATGATGGGGGGCTGTATCATTGCGCAGGCCTTTGCCTTTCTTTTCAGCCAGTCCGATGACGGAAATGACGAGGTTCCTGTTCTTGTTCTTGTTCCTGCCCCACTTTTGGATCTTTCCTGTTCCTTTATTCTACTCCATCTCTAATATTCGCCCCCCCCCCCCCCCCTTTTTTTTTCTTTCTGTAAATTCAGAATCTTTTACTACACTAAATTGTAGGTTGCGAGATACCTTTCCCAAAGATTCCTGTTGCCACTTTCGCATACCAACACAACACCAACGTAACACTCTGATTTAATTAAAAAACGAAGGCTTTTATTTAATTAACACATGCACTTGAATTTAACCTATAGATTTTTAAAAAAATAACACAAAACCTGCATCCTATTGATTGAAGAGTTGGATACACCATTATTTCTCCGACCCACTTGCTTTCACTTTATGACTTTTAGGCTTTTCCTTAATTAAATTTTCGTACATGTCTACCTATTCTCAAGTTGACCTCCCTCATTTCATTTTTATCAAGTAAATTGAGGCTGAGTTTATTTTATTTTAATGATTTAATTAGAGTGAAACCAAACCAGAAGATGGAGAGATTGAAATAGTTACAAAGTTTGATGCCAGATGGGCGCCATGTACAGGGAATTGTCGGAACCCAAGGATTTCACACATAAAGTGTGATGCATTGCATTATTACATTGTGTTAAGGGTGGGTTATACTCATACATCATCCCTTTAGAAAGAAGAAAGCAAAGGATAAGAAACACAAGATATATTCAATAATACCATGATTTTGCCTTCCACCAATTCCCAAACAGTTACAAACATGGTTGATGCACAATCCAATCCAATCCAATCCAATCCACTGATTTTTGCCCCATCCTCTATCAACTACTGCAGTTGCATAATCAATTATACAACATACTTATTTGAGGCTTCATTCAGTAGCCCGCAACATTAACAAACCTGGGCCGATTTCTCAAAAACTAAGATCGATTCAAGTAAGATATATACAAAGCAGAGATTAATTTTATTTAGTATAAAAATAACAGGGGATACTCGTACCAACAATCTTGTCCACCTTATTGCAGCAAAGAAACTTGATCAGACTGGTATGGAGAGTGGTGGTGACGATAGTTGTCGTAATCATACGGCACCGGACTCCCGAAGAAATAATCTGCAGCTGCTTCCCATGGATCCATCCTCCTATCCTGATCACAAACTTGACAGCTATTCCTCTGCTGTTGAGCTTTCTTGGCTAAGCAGGGCCAGTAACCGAATATGCTTTCACACAGGTCCACAGCTTCCAAACCCGAACCATACGGGATTTGGGACACGTGCGCGTAATCTCCCCCGCTTCCATTCTCAAACCCTTTCTGCTGTTCATAATCGCCCATCGGGATGGCGTCAACAATGTCCGCCTCCTTCCCATCACTCACATCCTTACCTCCATTTTCCACGTGGCTCTCTGTTTCACCTTTGGTGTCGGTCGGTTTCCTTCCTTTTGGAGGTTCGATTGGGATGTTATCGTCTTTGCCGTAAGGTGAAGGAATCGAATTGTACGAGAAATTCTCAAGAGGAAGGCTGTCTGGTTGGGGAAGTGAGCGAGGATAACAGGTGAGATCTGAGGGAGGGAGAGGTTTCCCATAGGTCATCCTCTGATCGTAGCCTCCGTCGTAAGGAGTGGGATCATACTCCTCGAATTCAGGTTCACTGAAATCCTCAGCTTTAGAATACGAAATTGCAAACTTGATCTCTGAAGGAAAATAACCTTGATAGGTAGGGGGTGGCTCGTATTGCAGAAATTTAGGCTGACTGTAGATTGTCTGCGATGGATACTCGTACGAAGAGGCGTAGGTGATCGGCGCAGAGAAATGATCTTCGTAGTAAGCAGAAGACGCGTAATCGAGCGGATTAGGGTTACCGAGCTCATACGGAGAAGAATACTGAGGTGGAACTCCAAACTCGGAGGTGTAGGGAGGCCAGTAGCGGTCATCGGCGCCGCCGCTGTAGCCATAGAAGGCCATTGTCGGGAATTTAACAGAGATGCGAAGTGGGAGTAAGCTGATAGTTTGGTTGGAAAAGAAGATCCGATATGGTATCGATATGAACCAATTGATCCTTATCCACTGGGATGAAGAGTTTTTATTTTTTGGAAAGAAGAGAAACGGAGATGGCGTAGCAAGTGGAGATTGAGCGACGAGAGACAAAGAGCATGTGCCCAGTGGTTTGATGTAAATGCCAAAACCCAACAAGTCTACATCATCATGATAACGACACTACACCATCCACTATGAATTTCAATAAAAACACTCTTACTTCCTCTCTTTTACTTCTCAGTTTTTCTTTATTTTTGGGCACTGCCAGGGAGCTCAAAATAAGATTAAAACTTGGGTTGAGTTCTGCAGCAAGTATTGACCTGGAATCATTAACAGAGTGCCATGCTTAGATCAAACACGGCAACTGTTCTTTGAATGTGCCTACCCCACCACTGCAGCCGCAGTTCATCTATGTGTTTCAGCGCCAAGAACTTCCCTCCGGAAGCCATGAGAGAGGGGAGGATGAGATAGCAAGGATCGGGATCGCTGGTCTACTTTCAAAATTTTGACAATAGATGATAAGAGCCATATGCATGCTTTAAGTCCTCAAATTGAAACTTCAACTACTTGTCCGACTCCGGGAAGAAAATGCAGTAAAAGCTTTGCCTGAACTTTCATAGATAAAAGCTTTGCCTCTACTCTTTTCTTTTTCATCCCATTTAAATACAAGTGTTTGAGGCGCATAATCAGAGTCAGAGGTAGATACAGTAGAAATTCAAAATAGTTTTATAACAGATAGAATCATGACTAATACAATACATACTCATACAGAAGTGATGGCAATTCCTCCCAATATCAGGAAATATACTGAAATCAACAAGCTTGAGATTTTGATATGTAAGGATAGCTAGCTCTAATCAACCCCCATCATGGGAAAATGAGTTCCAACAAACTACAAATCAGAGCAATATTGGATGGATAAAACAGCTCAGCAATCAGTGGCAGCAAGACTAAAGATTTTGAGCGCCAATGAAGCAGAGATCTTAAGCTTATATTCCTCATTAGTTATATATGGAAAGTAACAACAAAATTTACCCAATCATAGAAGCAGATGAATATCTCATCATAGTTCATTGGAAGGAGATTCTGGTGTTGCTTCTTGTCTTGGCCGTCTTTGTTCAGGAGGAGGGCCATCTCTCTTTCTTACATAAGCTTTGCTCTTGAACTTTGAAGTTCTAGCCTGCTTGGGTTGGTAAGTTGGGTACTGGCAAGGAACTATCTCTCCATTTATGTACTTATCTCCTAAAACAATGAAACACAAAGAGGATGCATGGAGAATGTTAAACTTAATGCATGATGCAGTAAGCCAGGTTCCGATATAGGTTAGATAATAAAGGAATCTAGGAGAATGACCAACCCCCATAATCCTTGTTCTTAACATCGATGTATGAGTCAGGCAAGACCCACAAAACACCAGGTAAGCCTACAATGAGTAGGGAAAAAACATCAATTTATTAGAAGCAGAACAATGTCTACTAATATAGAAACTCTGCATCTAATAGAATGGAGGAGACAAACGCACCCTTGAATTTCTCAGATGTTTCTTCCGATACAGTGCATTGAAACCCGGTGTATGTCGTGGTACTAAACGCATACATATTCTTCTTAGCTTCTTCCATGCTGAAACAGAGAATTTTTAGTTCAACAGTGAGATGCTGGCATTACTCAATCAAAAGAGATTATTGCATCATTACATCCTTAGACATGAACTTCAACGGTCATACAGCAGTGGACAAGTTCTTTTTTTTTTTTTTCCAAAAACTCCAAGTATATCAGGACTCTTCAACCAAAATTAAAAGCAATTCTCTAGCGATTAGTACTGATAATAATATCAGCAAACAAATAGCAAAATTTATGTTGGGGCTGGTGCTCAAGAAGTAAACCGTAGCCCAAGAAACCAAACACACAAAAACAGCCATAGAGAGACCTGCCAAGAACGGAAGCGAGAGTGTTGAGATAAGTTTCAATCATCTGCTCCCTCGTGGGAGCAGGGTCTTTGGGGAAATCCATGACTATAAGCCAATGGTTGTAGTCGCAGCCCGGTAATAGTATAGTTTCCCTTTCCTTACCGCCGCCGCTGTTCCTTCTACTTTTAGAATAGTTTTCTCCATCGCTCAAAGCCCTAACGACCGGAAAGGCAGCAGTTTTTGATTTAGATGGGTAAGGACGAGCGCACGGGAGGAACGATGTGGAAGATGTGGATGTGGAGGGATATGAAAGATTAGGAGTTATTGTTTTGGGGATTCGGTATAGAGTTTTGGAGAGAAGAGAGAGATTCAGAGTTGCCATGTCTTCGTCGAAGCTGCGACTGGTGAGAGAAGATGATAAATACTATATAAAAAAAAAAATCTTTTAGCTTTCGTTTTCACTTATTTATTTTTATTTATTTGCTTGCTTTGATTTTTAATATCGAAAATATGACTCCATTAGAACCTGTTTGTGTTCTGAATCAACTTCTCAGCATCACAAAACATGAACACATAAACAATCATTTCAATGATGAAGCTGTTTTAGTGTATTTCTAATCAATTCATACATCTATAACCCAAGCAATTCCAACACAACAAATATTGGAGCAATCTATTCATCCACATCCTTCAACTCATTATCCCTTATTATTAGATGTGGAAGATAAAAATCCTGTTGCCTAAGACAGCTCTCTCCTTATAGTTAACTCTAGAGGCTCCTCACAATCTCCAACAGGTACTTCTTCATCCGCTCAGCCTCCGGCAATCCACCGCGAATTCCCTGAGAATTTTCGGAAGAAATGAGATTAAAAAGCTTGAATGAACAGAGCAGCGAGATGAATAGGTCAGTGGTTTTACTTTACCTCGCCGAATGAGGTGAACAGAACTGCTCCTCTTGAAGTTGTAATGCTGGTGTCATTGAGATCAATCCCCAACACGCTAATGGCTTCCATCAGTTTAGTAAACACGCCTCTCTTCTTCTGGAACACCATCTTTATCCATACCTTATTCACAGAAAATTGGTTTACCTCAACCTCCGCCTCCACCTCCGCCTCTCGTATTTCCAGTTTCTTCATCTCTTGCTCAACACCGCTCTCTTTCACTTTGATCTTCGGTTCAGCAAAACTAGTTGCCTCCATTTGCAGGAGCTGATCGCTTAGTTCTTCCACAGTTCTCTTCAGCTCTTCAATGTAAGCGATGGCATCAGTGATTATGGTGGCTTTATTCATCTGCACCACCACCAAAGTTTGTGTTAGGAATAGAATTGTTGAAGAAACTAATTGCTTATAATAATAATAATAGTAATTAATATTGAGAGGTTGGTTTCTTGCATTTGTGATGATTGGGACTAAGGCGCGTAGCTCTAGTTGTCTGTCACTGAGTTTCTTGCGCCTTCTTCGTTCAGCTTTGAGGTTCTTGGATTTGAACTGCGCATCATTGTTGCAGTAATCTTCATCGATATGGTGCTGATTATCCATCATCACTCTCGCAAGTGAGTATCCTTTTTTTTTTTGAAAAAAAAAAAACAATATTGAGTGCAAAATGATGAGGTTTATATAGGTGTTGTTCATGCGATTATCACTCATAGAGAAGTGAAAGTAGAGAGAGGTAGTGAGAATCTTCTCGTTGAAGTTTGTTAGGCATGTATGGTCAACATGCACAACTGATTAATGCCTTTGGGAGTTGAAAGGCTCGCTTCTAGCATGAGAGAGAGAGAGAGAGAGAGAGAGAGAGAGAGAGAGCATTCAGCTTAATGTAAAAATCAGAAGAGTTTAGTTAAAGTAAAAAAGCACAAAGAAGCAGCAAAATTGATGGATACAGGACAAATTTCAAGTGATATGAAAATGCTATTAAAGCAAATAAACTGTGAAAACAAACTAGATTTGAAAGTGCTAAAATTAGAAAAATATGTATGATTGGAACTTGGAAGTACAACAGAGTGAGATAGGTAGCTGTCAAACTATACAAGTACATTATTCTCTTGTTAAGTAGTTTTTCATGTCATTCTTCAAATCACTCTCTCTCTCTCCCCCTTTTCATGCAGTTACATTTGATTTGTTACAGTGGAAAATGATTCAATCTTTTTTTTTTTTCACTTCATTACATGCATGCTCTCTTGCTTACTCAACTCATCCATCCCATTTTCATGCTCCTTCAAATAATCATCACATTAACAACTTTATTCTTTTCAATTCACAACTTATAAATCAAACCAATATTAATATACCCACTGTTTGAGTGCTAATCAGAGCTGAAGTTGCCTTATCAGTTTTTCTTTTTTTTAATCCATTCACACACTAAAATGCACTTTCATCACATAAAAAATTACTTAATTTCCAGTTGAAAAAATCAGACGAAATTACTAAAGCAAAGCATAACTAGAAAGATCATTATGTCTGCTAGAGTAGTCAAAGATTTGAACTAACTATTATAGTTTTTTGTATTTTTTTTTTATAAAAATATTTTATTATGTACAACAATTAAGTAAAAGGTCATCACCATCTACAATAAAATCAGATTTTGAATTTAGGATGAAACAGATTCAATGAACAGAAAGTGTTCAGATTGGGAAACAGATATCACCATGAAGATCTGAATGAATATGTGATCTTCATCGATTACAAAGATGATATAAGGTCAGATTTCAAAAAATTCTCTTGTATGCATGAATCATATACAGATCTTATCTTTGGAGAGAGAATCAATTAAACATCTGTACTATTTGCTGCCACATAATTTACGGTGAGTTAAAAAAAAAATTTCAATATACATAATTTATTTAGAAGTAGAACTCAACAATACTTGTTCAATGTATAAAAAAAGAATCCATGATATGATAGGTTTTCGAGCTGGTGCACATGCACTGTTTTTTCATGCGGCATCGTCGCATGACATTCATTCCACAATTAGCAAATCTTCATTTTATTTTTTAATTTTTGAGGTGACACAATTAGCAAATCTTTGGTTATTGTGAAAAAAAAAAATACTTATATTAACATCTCATCGCTGCTCTTTAATCCATTGCTCTATATATTTAACCTGTTTGGTTAATTAATTACTCAACTTGACTAGCTTCAAGCTTTCTGTTAACTTCAAGTTTTTCTGTATTGTGATTGATGATGGAGTCGAGAAGGTCAGCAAACTATGAACCCAGCATCTGGGATGCCCACTACATTCGCTCCCTCACTAGTTCATACTCGGTAATTTGTATAATCACTCACTAATTTGTAAAAAGATTAGTGAAAATGTGAAGTTGAGCATCATCATTTTTTGGACATGCATGCAGGAGGAGAAGCACGGCGAAGAAGCCGAGAAGCTGAAAACTCAGGTGAAAATGGTGATAGAAGAAGCCGCTCAAGAGTTGGAGCAGCTTGAGCTTATCGACAATTTGCAGAGGCTTGGTATATGCAACCACTTCCAAGATTGCATAGCAAACATATTGCAGAATATTTATGAGGCAGATAAACGTGGTGATCACGAATACATGGAAAAGGACTTGCACGTCACAGCTCTCAAATTCAGGCTTCTCAGACAGCATGGATATCATGTTCCTCAAGGTGCCACACACACACACACACACTCACACACACACATGTATATGTATATTCAATATTTACTTGACAATCAATCTTGGATCATTCCAGATGTTTTCAGTAGTTTCATGGACGAGGCAGGAGGTTTCGAGGAGGGTCTGAGTGAAGACGTGAGAGGACTTGTATCACTATATGAAGCTTCATACTTATCCATGGAAGGGGAAAGCATACTGGATTTAGCCAAAGATTTCTCATCGCATCATCTCGAGGAAAGGGTGGAGCATATTACAGAGGCGCGTGTAGCCGAGCAAGTGAGGCATGCTTTGGAGCTTCCCCTGCACTGGAGATTGCAGGGACTCGAAGCAAGATGGTTCATACAAGTTTACGAGGGCAGGTCAGATGCAAACCCCATTTTGGTGGAGCTAGCTAAACTGAATTTCAACATGGTGCAAGCCACATACCAGGATGAGCTAAAACGCGTGTCAAGGTAAGTTTATCATATTTGCATCAAAATTAAGATCAGAGCAGTACTTGATTTGTTCAACAGGTGGTATGAAGAAAGTGGTCTGGAGAAAAACTTGAGTTTTGCGAGGCACCGGTTGGCAGAGTGTTATTTGTGGTCCATGGGATTCATTCCGGAGGGTCATCATGGATACGCGAGGGAGATTCTGACCAAGACCGCGGTGCTGATTACCATAGCAGACGACATATACGACGTGTATGGAACGTTGGAAGAAGTCCAAGTGTTTACCGAAACAGTGGAGAGGTTTGTTAGTGATTGATCTGATCATTGTTGGTGTTGCATGACCAAGGATAATTAATTTGGTAGATGCATCATGGATCAGGTGGGATATCAATTCCTTGGACCAGCTTCCAGAATATATGCGAATTTGTTTCCTAGCTGTGTTCAACTCTGCCAATGAATTGGCTTATCATATACTGAGGGATCAAGGGGTGAATGTCATCTCAAATCTGAGGAGATTGGTGTGTATTCATTCATTCATACTAATTGGTTTTGGGTATAAATATATATATATATATAAATGTGTGTGTGTGTGTGTGTGTGTGTGACAGTGGGCAGAACTGAGTGAATGCTGGTGCTTGGAAGCAAAGTGGTTTCACAGTGGATATGTGCCGACCACAGATGAGTACCTCAACACAGCCTGGGTTTCCATATCAGGTCCTCTGCTTCTTTTCTATGGCTACTTCACCACAAATCCCATAAACAAGCAGGAGGTGCAGAGCTTAGAGCGTATCATTCGGTGGCCATCCATGGTTCTACGTCTCGCGGATGACTTGGGAACCTCATCCGTAAGCTCCAACACTGCACTGCAAGTTTATTTTCTTATAACGAAATCATATGTATGTGTCTACTGCGCAGGATGAAATCAAAAGGGGAGATGTTCACAAATCAATTCAGTGCTTCATGAACGAAACAGGGTGCAGTGAGGAGGATGCGCGGCAACACGTGAAGCATTTGATCGACATAGCATGGAAGCGGATGAACAAGGATATACTGATGGAGAAGCCCTTCAAGAGTTTCAGCTCCATTGCCATGAATCTTGGACGAATCTCTCTCTGCTTCTATCAACATGGAGATGGGTTCGGCCTCCCCCATTCATATACCAAGAAAAACCTGGTCTCTCTCATCGCCCAACCCATTCATGTGCCATGAATTTCACTACTAGGAAGAATCCCTGTAATGCATGTAATCAACAAATAAGGAAGACTCCCTATTGTTACTCCTGCAATAACTTTTTTAAAAAAAAAGGAAAACAAAAGAGCAGTGAAAATTACGGAAAAAGCAGCGGTTATTTACTGTTCATGTAACATACTCTCGAGGTTCACAAATCTAATAATGCACCAGGAACTCTGTTATTGCCCCTCATCTACTTAAGTTTTAAGGTATCTTAAATGGAATTGGCCCAGACATATGGCTTCTCTTTGATGGTTGGATGCATGAATTGAAAGACATAGCAGCCTTGATTCTGCTGAACTGACTGATTTACATGGAAATATCCATCGACAAGGCAAAACCTGGACTACTGCTCAAGTATACATCTAAGTGCAGTTTCAAATGAAGCTCATGTCTTAAACTCTTCTGATGCATGGCTAAACACGCATCTCTCATACTTCAGAAAATGTTGTTGAAGGCAAAAGAGCTGCCAAAGAAGCTATGCAGCAAAGGCTTGTGTTGATAAAAGGCCCATCTGCACTTACTAGTATTATCACTACTCGAAAAATTTAAAACTGACAGGGGGTCTCCCTTACTTCAACTGCTGAATCACCAAAAACATACAAATATACGTTCAAGTTCAACTTCATGATAGCAATGGACACAGAAACTAAGTCATGATGAGTTGTTCAGTGAATTATTCATTGAACAACTTGGTGTAATCCCATGAGCATAGAAGTTTATGATCAGCACAACACTAAAACAACTTGTTTTCACATCCTTGGTTTCTTTAGAGGACGTTTCCACACACTTGAGGATTTTCCAAAATCATGTTGAAGGAGAAGAAGAAGTGTCTTGCACAACGAAAGCAAAAGCAACACGCCCAGCGGCATTTCCTCCACCACACCTCCTCTTCATCTGATTTCAGTAACCATTGATCTGAGGTCTAGGTGTCGGACCCGTAAGTCTGGAGAAAGGCAATTGGCTGCGCCCGGGAATTCCTCTTTGGCCAGGAAGTCGATCGGTAGCAGTTGGATCGGATACGGATTTGGAAAAGGCCTGGGCAAACTCAACTGCAGATGCTGCTTTGCCATATCGTAGGGGGGCATCAGTAGGTGCTGGCTTGGCATATTCAATAGGTTTTCGCCAAGTTTCTGGAGAAATAGGCCTGTCCTGAAGCTGTTTCTGTTGCTGATTTCGGTGCTTCTCAGCATCCTCATTATTTTTCCAAATTTCGTTTTGTTTGTTCCTCCTTTGAGAATCACTTCTCTCGCCATCCAGCTGGTTATCTCGCCTATTATTAGGGTGCTTAACCATCCTTTGATCGGTAGGAATACCTTCAGATTTTTCACTGTAGCGGGCAGATGAACCGTGTATTAATGCATCTGCTTTTCGAGTAACTTCCTTCACCCTTTAAGTTACATAAATGCAAATAAAAAAGGTCAATTTCATAATTCCCTTCACATGAAGATCAAGCACTGACAGACATATTATAATAATATCCAAAGCAGCACACAAGTACCTTAGAGTTTCACCCTCATAGTTGTCTAAATCATCATCAATACCACGTGCCTTGAGAACCTGGCATCATTATCATCACCATTATACCAGCAATGCTAACCAAAGAAAAGCAACAGTAGTAGCATAAAAAATGTGAACTGATTTGATAAGACAAAACTCATGCAGATCAAGAAGTTTGAAGAGGAACAAGACCAACGAATTGCATAATTGGCATTGTAAGATGAGAAGCAATTTACACTTAAGACCACAGATCGTTAGCCAATCAGCTTACTAAAAAGAAAATTACCAATCCTCCAGTACTCAGATATGCCAAATAACATTCAGAGGTGAGCAAACTAATCACTTCAGGCTATAATTTCAAAAGTCGAATTTAAAGAAATTATATTTTTCCCCAAAAAATAGCATAAAAGTGAACTCACCATTTCCCTGGGGCGAGCTTCCCCAAAAACAGTGCCTCTGGAGTAACAAGACATTACAGAATATCAGTCAGAACTCAGAAGGTATACCTTATACTGGAGAAGGATAATTCAAATAGAACAGTGCATGAGGTAAGGGTTGCAGTGGAACAAAATAAGTGAAGCAAATTAAACAAATTTATTTCACAGCAAAATCATATCAAATACCCATATTTAGTTGGGACCTAATAGACTTGAATTATATGGTTGTCCATATACACAATGAGCATTGAGCAATGTGAAAATAAAGGCTGAACATAACCATACATTTTGGCTAGATCAACATTAGAGAACCATGTTTTCAAAATAAAGCAGGATCCCTAAGATCAGGCAAGCAATCAGGCTACAAATACTACCAAGGGAAAGAACAAATCTATTGCAACTATAATTGCCGTTTCACTAGGCACTAGGGATTTTTATCAGGACATAAGTCCTAATCTTAATCCAGAGTCTTACCAAAAACCTTTAAAGCACAGGATCAAATTCAATCCGAAAGGAAACAGCCATTATCAAAACAAAATGCTTTTTATTGAACCTTTAAATGGGGTTTTCAAGTACCCTACGGCATTAAGCATTCCATGATCATTGACAAACCCTCCTTCCCTCAGGGTGCGTACTTCATATATGAATCACGCTTTAGGATTCTTTACTAGAGAAATATTAATTTAGGTAATTTATTTCAAGGAGATATTTGATAATCAAATATACAGCTCATGGAAGATTTAAGGAAATAAAAACAGAGAACATATATATATTTTAAAAATAAAGATGAAAGGCTAAAGACTGAACCTTTTGGCTTCAATGTTTTCTTCAACTTGCTCAATGGGTTGCGATCGTGGCTTCAAATTCAGTTTTGGGCGCTCTGGAGCTCGACCGCTGGAAACAGGAATTTTAGCTTCATGGTTCTCCTCCTTATAGAGATGATCACTAGTCTGCTCATATTTCTGAAATAAAAAATGAAAAAAGAAACTGTGATGCAGAAGCTAAACTATAAAGTATTTAAATAAAATATTTACAGTCTATCTGCCAAATTAACCTGCTTATGATCAGTTGGTGATTCTATGCCCTCCAATGGTTTTGATCTTGGAAGTAATTTAAGCTTTGGTCGCTCTGATGATTCTGAAGATAGAGTTGACTGAAACTCAGTCCCAACAGGCTTCACAAAGGGGTGAATCGACTGCTTGCCATTGGCAGTAACAGCAGTGTTTC
This sequence comes from Plectranthus barbatus, assembly GCA_026898455.1. Classification (NCBI taxonomy): domain Eukaryota; kingdom Viridiplantae; phylum Streptophyta; class Magnoliopsida; order Lamiales; family Lamiaceae; genus Plectranthus; species Plectranthus barbatus. Next base: position 60,874 of record JAPKLW010001796.1, on the reverse strand, counting down.
TCTCATATGAATCCACATGCCTGGTGGATCTAGCCCTTTCATAAGTTGGAGGCATCTCCTTTACACCACCATGAATCCCATCTCCAACAGTTAGACTTCTTTCAGCATGCATTACCAGACCAACTTCATGAGAATCGGAGTCACAAACCATATCTTGCCTATTGTAGGTTTTTGTATTGAACTTAAGCTTCCCATCTGTCTCTGGATGTCCAAAGACTGCATGATCTTTTTGAGTATTTATTTGTTGTTTTGAGTTCCACCGACCAGATGAAACCTTCTCGAGAGCACTGGCATGAGCTAATTTTGTCTCAGCATCTGGAGCTGACCATGCAGAAGCAGTCTCTTTCATGCTAGGAGCCTCCTTCCTTATCCCCCAGGCATTTGCATGGGATCCAGTCACTGCCTGTCCAACATTGCCGCGGACAACCGGATAACTTGACCCATAACTGTAACTACCACTTGAAGTCTGATTGTTAAACTTTGAATTATGCACTTCAACAACCCTCCCTGCATAAGTGCCACCAGTGGAACCAGGAATTGACAGGCTACTACGAATTCTAGTACCATATGTTTTATTATTTGTCTCATGCTCTACCACGCGACTGGGTTGAGCACGAAAGCTTTCATCAGCAACTGTTCGGCGAGGGCCTGTAGCCCCCTCCAAAGGCTTGCGCTCATCCTCATCAAAATTGCGACCTATATGGGAATTATGACCCAATAATGTAGATTTTTCATCAAGGCTCATAGCTGAGCCAGGAGATGCAGGGCGCAACCGATGTTCAGATCGTCCTGCTGAGTTAACCCAAGACATCGGCCGATCGATGGGCTTTGCAGTTCTGTTGAAATAGTGCAAATGAGTAATTATCTTGAGGTTAAAGTGTATTCTTTTCCATATAATTTATAAATGGTACATCTCATACATCATAATGCTTTGCAAGATTCAGGAGACTAGATGATTATTAGGGTTTTAGCATTCAAAAGATCCAAAACAAAGAAACCAACACAAGAAATATTGAGATCAAACCCAAAGCCTCATTTGCAACTGCCTGCGAGAACAATTGGGTCTTTCCTCGATTAATAATATAACTCATACCGTAAGATCTATCGCAAAAACGGTCCACAGTAAAGATCATAAGCGGCTACTTGATATGAGCGTTAAAACATTCAGGTAGATTTAGAAGACAAAGAGATATTAAAACACATTCCAAGCAATAAATTGCGGAAAACGGTAAAAATGCATATAAATTGACGCAAAACCAGACTCACACGCCGGGTGCAGAGGGGAGATGAAGATCGGAAGGGATGGAGCCACCATGAAAATCCTTCAGCGTCATCGTGGCCTTCTTCTTCGACATTTCCCCTCACCTTCTCCCTCCAACAATATCGAATTAATAGGTTTGTAAATTGTAATTACACCAAGATATATAATTATATTTAATACGAAAAAGAAAGAAAAGCCCTTCTCCCTCTTCTTGGATATGGAACGAATGAATCTGTACAAAACGAATCGTCAAAAAGTAAATAAGTGAAACAATCCGTCGCGTAATCAAGAGATATCAAATTTATTGAATCAAATGCAAAGGTCAGAGGGAGAAGAGATTTAGAATTGGGAAAAGGGTTTGGAAAATCTAGATTTGCGTTGCAGTCACGGCTAAATCTAGTAGCGCTGCTAGCCTGCTACTGGGAGTTGTACTTTTTAGCGAGGGTTTCTTTTTCCCATTTCCTCTGTTTTGCCGTGTTGTACTTCACTCCCCAATTCTCTCTTGTTTTCGACTTTCCTAATTGGTTAGTTCAATATCTCTCCTTTTCTTTTTTTCCGGAACCTCATTTATTTCCTTATTTAGATCAATATTTATTGCCTAAAAATACAGTAAAGAAATGATTTTTTGCGATTTTAAACTTCAATATAAAGGATTTTATTTTCTTGAAATCCCAAACAGTCGTGTCTCATTTGATTATGTTTTTATTAACCGACTTGGATCACTCGTGTTTATCCTCAAATGTTCTTGTTATTGCAATAGACTATAATCATGATGCATGAATTAAAGTTGCAGAGGGTGAATCAAGCATGATAAAACTTGGTCTCTAGTCTCTCGATCTTGAACCCCAAAACCGTCTCCTTTCTGATAGATGAAGCTTGCAACTCTTGCTGTGTTCACTATATATCTCATCATCTTCTGCTGGCTGGTGGGGCTCCTAATCAACACCCCATTTATTTTCTTCCACGAATCCCATATAAGCTTCCTGATATGCTCACGCCCTTCTTTCTCTGTAACCTTGGCTTCTCTCATGTGGCATACGATTGATGACGGCGCATCCCCTCTCTCCAGCTCCGCCTGCGCATCACACGACTCTTTACATTCATATAATTAATACTAATATTTAACAGGAAGAGAATTACTTGAGAAGTTCCTTGATCATTGCAGAGGCGAATGATGAGGGAGGCGTGGTGGATTAGTTGCTGGTTATCGTGGAAGGCAGCCATAGTTTCCGCCATATCTTCACCGATACCAAGCAGTATATGGAAGGAAAGCACAGGGCCGGACGATGATGTCCACCCATTATCAAGGTATTCCTTAAGAGATGGGGTCTGTCCCTTCCCATCCCATTCTGCTTCCACCAGCAATGCTTTGCAAAAGCCTACCCACTGCTTATCAAACCAATATATCAGATATCATGAAATCTTGAATCACAAAATTAATCTAAAACGATGATGTTATTATATATGACTACTCACCACTTGTTTCAGCTGAGGTAAAACTGAGCTCCACCCCTTTTCTTCTTGGACTTCACGGTCGATGTCGCTTGCAGTATCGTGTAGAGTCCAAAAGCATCTTTTGATAGCTTCTGGAAGCAGTTGGATTTCACCTGGATCCCACCTACATGTATATAGACATATATATCGACATGAGAAATCGATCTGTTTGGAAAATATAGGCTGCCGGTAATAATGAAGTAAAAATGGAAGTTACCTTTCTACTGCAATGGTGAACTGCTCCAACTCATGCTTGGACCCATAAATGTCATAAACGTCGTCGATGACTAGTACCAGCATGATAGCTTTTGTAAGCCATTTTCTAAGGCTTCCATATTGAGGTTCGTAAGCAACTCCAACCGCCCATAAAAAGCTTTCAACAACTCGATCCCTTGTGAAGGTGAGCACTTCTAACAACCCCAGATCCCTCCACCACCTGCAAATCAACACTTAATTTCAATCTTCTTCAGATAGCAGCAGCAGCAGCCTTATGGCTCTTTCGTTTCCAGTCAAGTTGACTTGGTTATTCAAAATGTATATATCACCTCAAGATCTCCTTGAGTTCTCTCTGGTGCTGAACCTGAATCCTGTTAAAGCTAAGGCCAGCCAGTCTGTGCAGTGGAGATTTGTTCCCTGCAGGGATGTGTTTCTTGGCATTAAACCAACTCACAGTGAAATGCAAAGGGAGCTTGGAGTTGGCTGAATCCACATGCTTTTTCTCCTGCACAGCATTTGCAGAAAATGGTTTTGCTCTATCAACTAGGCATTCACCGTCCACCTCGAGATGAGAGGCTTCAAATACTTCATTTCGAGTATTGTCGTCCCAATCTACATTCTCTTCCTCAACTAACAGTTGAACAATTGCATCTGTCGTAACATTATAATCAACAATTAGTTAATATGAACAGCTGATTATATATATAATGTCGGATTTCTTTAAATATTGTATTTCCACCTTGAGGAACATGATGACCGTGCTGCCTTAGAATCCTGAAGGACAAGGCAGTAGAATAGAGATCATTTTCGATGGTCGATATGGTGGCGTGGATGCGTGGTAGGGAAACAGTGATTTCTTCCTCAAAGTGAAGAGAAAGAGCAAGTTTGCTAATCAAATCAATAAGCTCCAGCTTATGTAATGGATCCTTTGAGGCAGCAAGCACGCCTCGTACTTGGTTTTTCAGTGCCTCTGCTTCTCTCTCATACTTGTCTTCCTATTATATTCATCAACAAATAATATATTAGATTTCATTTATCAGCATATATCTAGAATATACTTATTTTAGTGTGTGAAAAGAAATGAAACTCACGTGGTGATTGTTGGTGAGCGACTCAAGGCGATCATAGTTCCAGATGTTGGGCTTGTAGTTTGCTGTCCGCCTTGGAACAGTAGCAGATGCAATAATCTCCATTGTTTTTTTTTTTTCTTTTTTTATTCACTCGGAATTTGTATTTTTGGCTCAATCAAATCATTTGATGCAAAATGTGTGTACAATTCAATACTATATATAGAGAAACACTGTATGCAATAAAAACAAATATTTGTCGGAATAAGTATTTTCTTCATGCAAGCTAGAAGTAACATGATGGAAATCATATTTATCATGCCGCCCTTTCTATCTAGTACTCCCTCCGTCCCGCTAGTATAGACTCACTTACCGAATTTGGCGTCCCAATTAAATTGACTCATTTCCAAAAATGACAATTTTTTCACACATAACAATAAAATATTCATTCCACTAATTCATTCTACACTCACAACTCTTAATTTCCGTGCCGAAAAGAAAAGAGCCTATTAAAATGAGACGGAGGGAGTATTATCTTTTTTTTTACTTTTTTTTCTTTTTTAATAGGTTTACATTAATCTCAAACTCACACACACACTCGCACACCCAGATGTCCCCTGGGAGCTCGAACATGTGACCTCTCAGTACAGGAAAGGTGCTTTAACCACTACACCCCGAGCGAAGGGACAATTATCTTAGAAATGGGTGGTGTTTCTTGTTCTAATATTTTATTTAAATTCGTGAGATTGGATCTTGCACAAATATTTTTTTATTATCTTAAAATTTCTTATTTAGAAGTTTTTGCATGTGATTAATTCTCGTAACTAAAGAAACTCATTACTACTTCTCTAGAAGTAGAGAGATATCATCTATCCCACATTTTTCGTGTATTTATGTACCGCATTCGAGTTTATTGTATGGTGAAATTAGTTTTATAAATAATGGTTACCTAATTAACATTTATTAATTACGAATTGGTAATAAAAAAAATTAATAATCATGATTATGGAATAAGTCGATCCTAATGACCTATTAGCGATTAAAATATAAATTGTGACTTACAATTAACAGTTTTTGAATTAAACTAATACATAAATAATTGAATTTGAAGGTACTAGATGGAAGAAACTAGTTAGTTATACCAAAACGATGATTCGAATTTAAAGTCGTGTTCTTGTGCATATCCATTCATTTAGTTTTGCATGTATCTGCTCACTTATTTTATCTATTTGTTTGTTTTTATTATATGTATGGATACCAATTAAACTACATGATTAACTTATGTATCGAACAAAATGAATTCAAATAAAGTTGAATTAAAAAAAATAAAGAACACGATGATTTAAAGTTGTTCAAGTTTGTACTTACATTTATTTTACAAATCTATTTTATTGTTTTTATTATTTATCTTGATCGAATCCAACTTCCATGGGCTTCATCAATAATACACAATAGGGGTGTGCATGGTCCGATTTGGCCGGTTTAAAGGGCAAAATACAGACCAGACCAATAGGTAAAATTTGAAATTTTCACAAACTAAACCAAACAAATAATTATTTCAAACCAAATTAAACCAACCAAACCATATTAAAACGGTTTGGTTGGCCGGTTTAAACGGTTTGAAGATTATTCAACTAATAATATTGCAAAGAATGATACACAAAATAAAACTAACATAAATATATATCGCTTGTCATTAAGTATAAATATGATATAAGTAATAAATAAATAATATTATGGTTGCAAAAAACAATTAAATATAAGTTGATTTATAGGGTTGCAATTCGAAAAAATATAAGCAACGGACATATATATCAATATAATTGATATATTAGCTTTCTATCAAATAATATTTTATTATTATATTTAAAATTATATTATTTATACGACCGATTTCATCTTTCAAACCGTCAGCCAAACCAAATCACCCAGTTTGAAAATTTTCAAACCAACCCGACCAATCATTTTTCTCAAACCGGTCAAATTAATTTGGTTTGACCGGTTCGGCTGATTTCGGTCAAACCGTGCACACCCCCTAGTACACAAACAAGTGGTCTTCATTATTGGACCTGATTATTTTGACACACAGCATCTATAACATGTGATATTATATCTATTTTATTTTTTTACATCATTCATTGAATCAACATTATTAAAATTGGTCAAAATGATATATTAACCGTTCAATACAACTTAACCAAGTTGTATTAATATGATTTTTCAGTCTATAAATATACTAAAGCAAAGAAGTGGTTATAAAATAAAAGGCGGGAACGGTTATTCTATCAAAAAAATACTTATTTAATTTTATTTAAATACATCATGATTAATTAAATAATTATTAATTAATTATAATTATAATAATCTATTTTGTTCTATGAAGATAGACATTTTAAATTTATATATTCTATTTCATTAATTATCAGCAAAATATTTTATTTTTTCTTAATAGTTTATAATTTGATAATTCATATAGTTTCAGTTATCATGCTACAACTGAATTTATATAATAACATACAAAATTGAATGATGATTACCAGCAAAATTATTGTAAAATTAAAATTCTCAAACATCATGAGATAGTAATATTTGATGAACACCAATTTAATTTTTTTTTATAGTTTAAATTATAAATTTTTACTTTATTTTAAAAATATAAAGTGTATATGGGTATGTCAGGGTGAAAATGTATACAATTTATCATATCTATCAAACACATAACTATTATATGTATACATAATATTTACACCTATATGTAACATACATTGGTCTATTAAAATTAAACGCTTGATATATTTATAATTTATTAATAATACGTAAATTTAACAATTTTGTGCAACACATGAAAGAAATACTAGTTTGATTTAAAAAAAGTTACTTGGCCGATTTATTTAATTAATTTATAAAATTCTCAAATTATATCCATTAATTGACTGTTACTTTCATCTTCATCAATTGAACTGTTGACATCAAACCTTGATGGAAATTGAATATATTTTGGAAATTGAAAATTATGTGGATGACATTGAAGCAATGGAACCAGAAGAGTTTGTGATATCGTTTCAGGCATTTTACAGACAGAACATGTGCATGGGGTGATAATGTGGATCAACGTGCAGAAATATATGAATAGTATATATAATTATTTGAGGGAAAATCTGAAATAGCAAAAATTATAAAGCAAAACCAATGTATAGCAACTCTTATGAAAAACTCCACAAAATAGCAAAAGTGTACTTTTTTATGTTAAAATGTCTTAATCACAACATCACTTTTCTTGATTCTTGTGAAATCAATAACCGATTAATTGTTTATATTTTTTTTGACACAACTCAATTTTTTATTTATTTTCAGATAAGTACAAATAATTAAATATAATATTTGCTGTTCAATGTTTAAAACTCGGCTGGAAATGCACATCCAGTTGGAACTCGAATAAATCCAGCTGGAAGTCGGGTTTAAATATATTAAATCATATTCTGCAAAATCAGAAAAAATATATTTCATAAATCCTTGGGTTGATTAAATATAATAATCCGGATGGAAGTGAAAATTAAATTTGGTTGGAAATATGTCAACCAGCTGGAAGTCGAATAAAATCCGGATGGAAATCGAATTTAAAATATATTAAAAAGGAAAAAAAAACAATTCTAATTCTAATGCTATTATATTCAAAATATTTAAGAAGAAAACAAAGCAATAAAGGGAACAAAAGTTGTCCACCTAATCTGCCTTATGGATTGCATTTACCATGTGTAATTAATATTAGTTAGTAAAATATTATATATTTGTTTATTTTATTTCTATTTTTAAATTAAAATATAAGATTTTATAAATTAAATTTTATGAAGTCTACTTATATTGGTCAATTGAATTAAAAATAATTTCATAAATCATGATTTTATGAGAAAAACAGTTGCAAGAACGGATACATACTTTCATCACAATTCATAAAATTAATCCATCATTATTAAAACGGGACAATTAGATAGATAAATAAATGTCAATTTCAATCAATTTATAAAATCAGCTCTCAAAATATCCTTACTATTATACTTTATTTTATTTATCATTTTAACCAATTAATATAAGATATATGAATACTCTTATTATAAAAAAATGGTTCATATAATTTTAATCATAAATAGCAAATAATTTTTTTTTGAAATTGAGCTGGAAGTTAAACAATCTAGCAGGAAGTCGATTAATTGAGCTGGAACTCGAAAAATCCGAATGGAAGTCGGATTTAAAATATATTAAATCCAGATTTAATTCAAATAAATTTTTTTTAAAACTGGGCTGGAAGTTGAACAATCCAGCTGGAAGTCGATTAATTGAGCTGGAACTCGAAAAATCTGGATGGAAGTCGGATTTAAAATATATTTAATTCAAATAATTTTTTTTTGCAATTGGCGTGGAAGTTGAACAATCCAGCTGGAAGTCGATTAATTGAGCTGGAACTCGAAAAATCCGGATGTAAGTTGGATTTTAAATATATTAAATCCACATTTAATTCAAATAATATTTATTGAAATTGGGATGGAAGTTCAACAATCCAGCTGGAATTCGGTCAATTGAGATGGAAGTCAAACAATCTAGCTGGAACTCGGATTTTGTTTAATAAAATAATAAAATAATCAAATAGTTGGACTTTTCGCACAAATCGATAAAAATGATTGGGAGATTGAAACATTGTTGATAGGAAAAGTACATTTTTGCTATTTTGTGGAGTTTTTCATAAGGGGTGCTATTATTTGAATGTGTTTTATAACTTTTGCTATTTAAAATTATTCCCTCTAATTTATTTTATCGTAATAATAGCTATTATTATAACTAAAAATAATTATCAAGTCATCAATTGAAATTAAACTAATCAACTCTAAAAATTACTCCCTCCGTCCCATGAAATTAGTCTCATTTGCCTTTTTGGTCCGTCCTACCTATTAGTCATATTTCCTAAAATGGCAAACTTTTTTACATTCATCAATAAAATATTAATTCCACTACACTCACTAACATTAATTATCGTATCAAAACCAAACTGAACTAATTACATGGGACGGAGGGAGGGAGTAATAATTATCTGAACCTTGGAAATAAAAACACTCTAGTAGCCATAATTGTGAAACTAAGGCTACTCCCATCGGTAAATTTTTGGATGTGGCCATCAAATAGGACAAACAACAAAAATTTATAAAAAATTGAAAAATGAGTTAAAAAGCATAGCCGTGGACGGATACCCAAACTTTGGTGTCCACTTCTCACTCTTCCAAAAATTGACAAATGGCAGATTGCAACTGTATACATTTGTTTTTTTTTTAATTATAGTTTAAAGTTTAAATAATTAATTAATTATGTAAAAATAAATATACCAATATTTATAAAATAAAATTATCTATAAATAGAGTCCAATATCGATATAGTTTCATATACCACAAAAAGTTCATTTTTAAATTTCTTATTTGTCTTTTATTTTCAATTATTGTAATTTTAATTTGTCAAGTAAATTATTTTTAGTGCACAACAATTTATAATAATTTACGAAGATACTCCTTAGTGATAATAATTATTTATTTACAAATTTAAAATATTTCTAATTTTAATATTATATTGATAGAGAAAAAAATCATATTTTAATTAAAAAATTAGGTTAGGTTGGATTGGGTCACTGATGGAGATGTAAATAATATTAGGTTATGGTTATGTAGTGGATGAATAAAAATAAATATTTTATTAGATGGTTGGGTCATAAACTGGTCACTGATGAGGATAATCTAAAATCAAAGAAAATACTAGTGAAAAGTGGAAAATAATTATGGAGCACAATTAACGTGTTGGGCAACGTTCAAAATAGATTCTTTTAAAAAAATAATAAACAAGCTAGAAAAGAAATGTGGTTGTATACTACTCCCTATCTGTTCTTGATAGAATTGACCTATTTATCAAATCGAACGTCCTAATTAAATTGACTCATTACTAAAAGTGATAATTTTTCACATTCAACCGTCTTAATTTTCGTTAAAAAAAATTAGTCCATTCTATCGGGCAGAGGTAGTACTATATAAAAAGACATTAACTGACCCATCAATCTGCCATCGTTAGAGAGGAGAGAGAGCTAAGGAATTTTTCTACCATTGATTTCTCTTTCTAGCAGAATTTACATCAACTGGTGACTAAAAAAGTCATGAAAATGTGAGACAATAAAATCGACACGTCATAAAATATATTAGTAGAAAATGATATATTTCAAGAAAATTAAAGCTACAAGACAAATTGGATGTCGTCATAAAGTATTTATTGCTGCATCAAACATTTTAATACGGCTTTCGAAGAGTGTTACTACACTACTAAACTTATACACCATTTCGAAGGCAAAAAATGTCAAATGATGTCCTATTAAAATATTAATGGCGAATCATAAATTATATCTTAGAATCTTTACATTATAGTAGGAAAATATTGTGAAGAAATATGATTCACATTTCAAATAATATCAATGTTTAGCGACTCATTAAAAGCACCAAACAAGATTGTTGAGAAATAAAATGATATAAATTAATTAAACTTTGATTTTCAATAGTTCATTTTTGTAAGAGTGAGCAAATATTATAAAGTAGTTTTACCTAAATATTTCGGGTCGGAGTAAATGGACTATGAGCTTATGTTGTTCCGACTTTTAGTTAAGCGAAGATGAATGTAAAGAATAGCCCATCTAACTCAATAATTCTCTCTTAACATTATTTTTAGCTATCAAACTACATGTTTTTTTTTTTTTTGCAATGTACTCCTCAGTATCCATCTATCTACTATGTTGGTTTACCTTGCGGCATCTTAATTCTTTGTTTTTTTCTTAATTAATAATTCAGCTCGTTCCAGGTGTTGAGATTGAAAGAATCATATATAGTGTGAGATGAGAGGAGATGGAGCACTCCTGCATTCAAATAACCAGCAAGTTGGATGTTGAAAAGTTCAAATTTCAACTAAAATATCCAAAGAGGAAGTAAACAAAAGGGCATAATGCAGTACAGTCATATGTATCGATACAAGGATACAACGATACAGATATCCAGATTGGAATGTATCAAGTTCAAGCCATTAACTAGTAGAAATGCATTGGTCAAGTAAGTCTTATCAATAACATGCTTTCAAATAAGACTCTTCTACGGCAGAAAATATGCTTAAAACTGGTAATATGATGAACGGAGAACAGAAGCATGATCTTTTCCCAGGTTACAACCTCGAAGACATTCCACATCCATCACTTGAGAATGATCCACAAAAAGATTTACCTATAGAGATATAAGAAACAGAACTTTGAAAAAGTCTGAAGCAAATTAGAAATATTGAGCAGGTAATGAAAAGGAGAATGGAGGAACATACCCGTGCACCATATTGCTTGATAAACCACTCAGATGTCTTACGATCTGATGCTTCAAACATTGTTTTATCAAGCCCTAACCGGCCGATCACTTTTGCTATGATATCAGCCCTCATAGAATCTGCCTGTCTGCACACATCATCGGCATCTATCATTATCATGTCCGCTCCAGCTTCAAGGCATCTCTCTGCCCTTCTAATCAATAGATCTACATCCTCAACAAGCTCTGCAGAATAAGGAAACAACATTTAGACCTCATACTATCTTCTGATATTCTGCCAAAACCTTTTCTGTTTTATGTTCAGGCCTCTTAACATAAATAACAGAATAGTGTAATTGTGGATTTCTTGTCTACTTCCAATCTGAATAAACTGATGTTATCACTTTCCACAAAAGAACTGAACATGCTCCCTTTAACTCTGACATCCCTTAAACCTAGGATATATATAGATCAGGATATATATGTATACTTAACTAGTTGAGAACATCAAGCATACATTGATCTATGCAGTTAATAACTCTAACAAGTCAGACTGCTCACCAGAGGTTTTAGGTGCAGTGACTACATAAGATCCATATGCTCTGTTATCTTTCGTTGGTATTTCTGACTTATTAAACTTCACAGCAAACAAAGGCTTAGCTCTGAGACCCTCAGTTTTAACAAGCCTCACATATCTCAAAAGTATCTCTTCTGGGACTCCAAGTGATCTAGCATCTATCTCCACTGTATCAAAACCCAACTCTTTGCATTCCTAAGACATATTGCAAAACAAGCAGTGAGAGTTACGGTAGGTAGCTTCTTTACGAGAATCTTCTTTTAAACATTTTTACCTCAATATAGTCTTTGAAAGCAGATGCACCTCTGCGCTGTAGGTGTTCAGCCCAGTCACCAGTGCTAACATACACATTGTGCTTATGTGCCAAGTTAGTTACTTCTTTTATGTAGCTTTTAGGCATCAAACTATGAGAGCCTCCAGAAAACTTCAAGCCATCAACAAACTGTCCCATAGAATCAAAAATATCCTGTCCCACATAGGTCCATTTATTAAACTACGAACTATGCATAATTGCATTGAGTCGTTGAATATTAGAAATACAGTTCAAAGCCTCTACGAATATACAACTTCAGCAACAAATTGCACATTAGGCACTCTAAAAATGAAACAGATTCAATTCAGATAATATTTTTTTGAAGAAAAATTAAATCTGCCTTTTGCAGCAAAGCTTGTATTGATCAATCGACGTATTATTTGTCACACCTAGTATTCCAATATCTCATTTACAGCAATGTATTCCAGACTAATTTCTCTTCAACATAAGAAGGTAAAAACATAACGAGAATTGAAGTACCTCATCACCAGTTATGCTGACAAATTACGTCAAGATCACAAGAGAATGAAGGCAAAACGTGATAAAGTAATCGTAGATCGCCATCTATGATCAAACGCAAATATTTTGTAGCTTCCAAGCATTAAAAATGAGAAAAATAAGGGAATAAAGACACGAGAATCTAAAAATAAAATAAAATTATAGCTAGCTTAGCTTTATGTATTGAAATGAACACGAGGGTGGTAAATCGCATGGGAACTAGTAGAAACTTAAAATAGAAGCACCGACTTAAATAAAACTAAAATTAATAAAAGATTTACCAAATAACTAAGACAAATAGATTAAAGGGAAAGAAATGGACATTACAAAGCAATGATTCTTCACCGGAAAAAAGCGATTGAGAGAAGAATACCTGAAGGTGATTTTGGGAGAAAAGAGAATGCTGAGGCCCCCTCATTTCGGTGACACCATACCGCCTTGGTTTCTCTGGACGATCTTCATCCTCAAAGAAGGTCTTCCATCGATAGCTTGCCATTTTCTCCTCCTTTCCTGATTCACGCTGAGCTCGAAATTATAGGATTGGAATAATGCAGAATTACAAAGAAGAAGGAAAAAAATGCCCATCCTGGTGGGGCTGTTTTGGGTGGAAGAAGTCTGGAGTAGCTTCTGGAAATATTTCATCGCCGTTTATATTAAATAAATTATATAATATCCTGTATAAATAAATTTAAATTTGAATTTGCAATCATCTTTAATGAATGGAAGTAACAAGTAAGTCTATTTTTATTTTCCAAGAAACATTCGTTCGTGTAAGAATATATTGGTTAGGAATAAATGACTATATTTATAAATAGTGATAATAATCAATAATTAAGTATTTATAAATAAATTCAGCCACGAAGCCAAAAATATCTCAAATTAAATTATATCCGTCTTTTAAAAAATAATATAAACCATCAATATTTACAATTAAAACATAGGAAGCCATGCCTAGTATGAGAAAAAATTGAAGAGATAATGAGTAATTTAACCGGTCGACTATTATAACAAGATCTAATTAGTTACTCTCTGATTATTTAGGTTAATTAAATCTTTCGAATTTTTAAATCGGTTTACTTAAACTCGTTTACATTTAAAATGATTGGATGTCCATTCTAAGAAATAGCACAAATAATTTATAATTCTAAACTTATTTTAATTTATTTTCTTTTGTATTACTTATATTATTTGATTTTTTATTTTTAAGCTGCGCAAATAAAAACACTCAATGTAATAAAAGAAATTAAAAAAAATATTTGTTATATTTAGTTCTGGATGACGTAAATTCTTAGATATTTAATTTATTATATATTACAAGTAAAATATCACTAGCATAAATTTAATAAATTCTTATTTCTTAAACTCAAAGGACATTATAAATTATTAATTATTACATACTGTGCCATAAATAATCTCATTATAATATTAGTTATTTTAAAATTATTAACATAATAATAAAATACCAAAACGAATTATTGAGTGTGAAAGAAATTACTAATTATGCATTTGTGCAAATAAAAACACTCAAGGAAATAATTAAATATCAAAATGTGGATAATAAGAATTTAAAAAATTAAAAGATCAGATTAATTATTCTATTAACAATTAAATATTTTATTTAAGAATTCTAACAAATTTATAAAACGTGATATTTATAATAAACGCAAGATGATAACATAATAAGTTTATATCAATTTGAAAACATGACTTATAAGAAGTTACAAAGTTTATGTACGTGAAATTCTGTTGATTATACATCATAAATTAGATACTTAAAGTGGTGAATAATCAATTAAATCCAAAATAAATATAAAAAATATTTTGTTTACCTTTTATTATCTTAAGCATTATCACTTGCACAAATAAAAAAATACCGTCAAAATAATACAAGTAAAACACAAGATAAAAAAATAAAATAAATTTGAAATTACAAAATATTTGTATGAGTCAAATAATCACGTAAGGCTAATTTGATCCTACCATAATAGTAAAATCGGCCGTTATCCCAAAAATGAAATGAGTGATATAATGCATATTATTTAGAATGTATAGTCCTTCCCTTTTAAATGATTTTCAAAATCTAGTAAAACTTTCAAATTTAGCTTTGGGAATTTTGAATTGGGATCGAATTTATGGTTTCAAAGAAAAGAATGATGAGAATGAGCAGAAGATGAATGAAAAAGGAATAGAGAGAATAAAGAATCGCAGCAGATGGAGTCTCATGCAAGTGAATATAAACAAGCGAGGTGTTGCCTGTTGCATCTCTTCTCTGGAGATGCACTGCTTTTCTTGTTACCCATGAAAGGAATCCCCCCCATTTCCAGCAAAAGAAACCTTTTCTACTCCAACAGCTAATCTTTCTCCGCTTTATTCCCTACCGCTACATGCTTCTATATATATATATATATATTCATCCATGTTTCTCCAACCCCACAACACACGACATCATGGCCAAAAACATAGATTTCCTCGTGTGCTTTTCGATCATGGTTTTGGACATTGTAGCCGGAATTCTGGGCATACAGGCTGAGGTTGCTCAGAACAAGGTTTGCTCTTCTTTACTGCAAGTTTCCAAGATCAGTTAGTTAACAATCTAACAGTAGACATAAGTATTGTTTCCATATGGTAGGTTCAGAACCTGAGGGTGTGGATCATCGAATGCCGGGATCCCAGCTACGAGGCTTTCAAACTTGGATTGGCTGCGGTGGTGATGCTGTGCCTGGCACACGTCGTAGCCAACCTGGTGGCGGGATGCATCTTCATCGGCTCCAAAGAAGAACTGGAACGGGCTTCCTCGAACAAGCAGCTTGCTTTCGCCTCCCTCATCATGTCATGGTACCTTACCTTACCCACCCAAAACATTATTTAGCTCAACGATTATGAGACTCATGTAATCTGTGTTGTTGAACCAGGATCATGCTGGGAATTGCTTTCATCCTGCTCATTTCAGGAACATTATCCAACTCCAAATCCAGAAAAAACTGCGGGATTAGTCACCAGCGGCAGCTCTCTATTGGGGGGATTTTGTGTTTTATCCATGGCCTATTTGTGGTAGCATATTATATTTCTGCAGCTGCCGTGCTTCGAGAAGACAGGAAGCCGCATCAACAACAGGGACATGAAACAAAACCAGACCAACAACCACCACCTCCTGCCTGATATTCACATTTATCTGCACCTTCCAACTTCCTTTCCTGCATTACGCTTGTTTGTCTTCCTCTCTGGATATTTTAGTTGAAATTTGAACTTTTCAACATCCAACTTGCTGGTATCTGAATGCTGGAGTGCTCCATCTTCGCTCATCTCACACTATATGTGATTCTTTCAATCTCAGCGTTTGATCTTCAATGTTTAATCTATCGTGTTATGCTACTTGATATTTACCACATCGAACAATATCGTCTCAACTTTCAATGTTTCAACTCTTGTACACGAAATAGAATCCAAGTAAAAAAAGACCACTCAAACTAATAAGGAACCAGTATAGTCAGTCAAGGAAAAACAAGAACAGCACTATGGGAAAACAGATCAAATGAAAATAATACTAGTTTTATCTTTGATGAAAGGATAACAAAAGACTAGATAAAGTTTCAAGATGAGCCACAAAAAAACAAATGAAAACAGATCATTATTAGATGTTCATGTTCAACAAAAAAACAAAGAATTAAGAAAAGAAGAGATCTAAGATATAAGAAAAAACAAAGAATTAAGGTGCCGCAAGATATAAGCAGTACATAGATGGATACTGAAGGGGTACATTACAAAAAAAACATGTAGTTTGATAGCTAAACATAAGGTACCAGGCAACTAAAAATACTAAAGCAGTAGCAGACTAAATCCATGGCATGACCACAAAAAAAACCCAAATTCCTACAATTGTAACAGCAAAAACTCATTTGTTTTTATAAAGATGATATTAACCTTTCTGCATCTCAGTGATCTCCGCCCTTCAAAACATTCAAAACAAGTTTCGTTTGGGCAATCCTCAACTCCAACTGTTTCAAGTAGAGCTGCAACTCCTCCACTTTCAGTTTCTCCCACTCCTCCTCCCCCTCTAACCCTTGTCCCACTTCAAATTTATCTCTACCATTTATCAACATCCACTCCTCCATACTCGCACCTGTAAAACCGGGATTCTGCCTCTTTTTCGCCATTGACTTATCTCCCTCGCCACTCACAACCACCGCATCATTAATATCCTTAACACTACCAATCTCAACGTCATTAGCCTTCTTATTTGGCGTCTTCCTGGCCACACTATTCTTTCCTTTCAAACTCCCACTTTTTTTACCAGTATTATTCCCCCATATTTCCTTCGACAAATCATAAGCCCTCTGTTCATACAAATTGGCAAAGGCCCCCTGTTCACCCTTTACTTTGCTCTTGTTGGCATACTTCTTCCTCATCCTTTTAATTTTATCATGCAACTGAGTCCTACTAATATCTATGGGCAGTTTTTTCTTAATAAACCCATGAAATGCATCCATATCCGAAATTGGATCCGATTTATTCTCAGCTGAATATTCGATCATCCCTTTCAAGATGGTAAGTTCATCTTCTTCACTCCAAAGTCTATGCCGAAAAAGATCGGGTTTCTTCTCCGAAGTCTCCGGCTCGGCAGTCTTCTTGGGCTTCTTGGCATCCTTAGCAAATGTATCTTCGGAAGGGCGTTTTGCAGCAGAGGGTTTACTTGAAGCGACGGGCTTTGATGCATCCGACTTTGATCTGGCCTTCTTGGCCCCAGTGACTGATTTTGGGGGTTCTTGCACTGGGTTGGACACTAGTGGCCTGACGTTTGAATTTGGTCTGTCGGCATCCGACTCGGTTTCAGACCCGGACTCTTCTTCCTCGGAGGAAGAGGGAAGCTGATTTAGTGACAGCGGCGGGGGCTGTTGGGGTTTGACGGGAAGCGGATTGGATTTCACTTGAGTTGCCGGCTGCGTTTGTTCGGTTTCGGAGTCGGACTCTTGTGACTCAACTTCCTCAGAAGAGCCCTCGTTGGCTTCTTCCTCGACGGACTCCGACTCGGACTGCGCCGTATTCACAACCTCTCGTTTTCTAGGCATTTTTCAGAGTGAAGAGGATGGCTACAGAAAATAACTAGGGTTTGTGGAAGGTGATGCAGAATTGTGCGAAGTGCAAACTATAAACTATCGCCCCAATTCATATCAAATTTATTAATCTATAAATATTATATAAAAAAATAAATTTATTGATTTGTTGCATTTTACATTCTCCATGTATTTAAGTATCGAAACAACTTATAAAAAGGATATTTCTTTCCCATTTGGCTACTATTTTTCTCCATTTCGAGCATTAATTCTTTATTGCTCCATTATTATTATTATTATTGTTGATGGTGGATTTTTGAGAGGCAATTTTAATAAGAGTACTAAATAAGTTTGGAATAGAAATATACAAGACAATTGAAATAAATGTTTGATTGTAAATAAAGTTTGAATACTTTGCTTTTGTAGTTGTATTTATTGCTTTGAATTTAATGTGTTGGTCTCATCATTACAATTCTATTTATAGAAAGTAAATACAAGAATGTGATTCTTTTGGGAAGTCGCATTGCTTCATTCGAAGCAGCTCCTCGAACCGACGCGTTTATTTATGACAAGCTATTTTCGTGCTAACCCAAAAGTAGCTCGAACTTCATGGTTCCCTGTTCAAGTTCGAGATGCTTCTCCTCGAGCTCGAGACTCGTAGCTCGAGCTCGAAACACATTCTTTTGGATTTTTCTTCTTTGATGGACTTGACAAATGGACTTGTTCATTCTTGAGTCATAACAATTATTATTAGTATTATTTTTGTTGTTGTTGAGGTTCGATTTATAAATATGTAGAGCTCTTAGAACTTTATCAAATAATAGCAAACAAACAACAGAAAAACAATTAAATATGCAAAAGGTATGAACAAGTATAAGAATGCGAGGCGATGGAAATGGGATCTCTTGTATATAACATTTTTGTCGAAAACTCTACAGAGTTACAACGTAGTTTTTGAGTACGTAAAAAGATACGAAATTTGGATTCTACACCTCTATTTATAGGCAATATAGGATGAGAAGTCGTTCGAACTAACCCTAGAATCGGGCGGTTCCTGCTCGTCAATAAATCAGGGGCGACTCCAGAATATTCGGAGTCGGTTAGGGCTCCTAACGGTCGCACGTCGCCGGACTTCTAGGGTTTCCTCGTCAGGCTCCTCGACACCGACAGCCTCAAATGGTCGATACCAAGGCGTTAAGCGGGTCGGTGGCGATCTCCAGATTTGGGCATTTTCAGTCCTTCCATCACTTCAGGTGGGCCTGTTGCTCTGGTCTAATTGTCATTTGGACCGATGTACTTATCGAGTCAGCCCCCCACCTTGTGGGCCTGACCCCAACAATTATTATTATTATTGTATATATCGAGCAAATATAAATATATTTGATTAGTAAAATAAAATTACATAATATTGTTTTACTATTTATTGAATAAAATCAAAATTTGTTTAGTACAACGCGTGACAAGATTTTAATAATGAGTGATTATAAATGCAGCCACAATTCTGCTAAACATAGCCCCTAAAAAATAAAATTTAAATTTATTATAAAAAATTATAAATTTATCCTTGTAACCCCAATTTAGAATTTTAATTAAAATAATAAAAATAGAATTCAAAATGTATAGCTCCATCTCAATTTGCGTAAAAAAAAAATTTTAAAATCCCAAATATACACTATCTCTATTTACGTAAAATAAAAATAAAAATCCTAAAAATAAATAGCCCCATCTCCATCTGTTTTTAGGTTTTTAATTTCAGTAGATGTGTTGGTTTGTTTCAATGAATCGATCAATTAGTCTATGTTGGATTTCACAAATCCATCTCCAAATGGTTTCAATTCTCGCAAGCTTCTTCGTATTTCTTTAATGAGAATTGTTCACGAATTAAAAAATAAAAAAAATTAGAGAAACTCAGATTCATTGATCACAAATTCACGAACATATATACCCAAATTGTTAGAATATAAATTACTATCTCACAATTATATGCAATCAAATAAAATATAGCACAAGGAAAAAACTAGTTTGGAATGAGGAAGAGACAGATTATAGCCATCATCGGCACTTCTTGTCGTGGAAGCTCCGTTTTTGGTGATGGTTATTGTTGAGGTCGATATTTTGAGGCCCAAAAACGGCCCATTAAATAGCTTGATTGATGCCTTGGGCTTAAACCCTGGATGAGGCCCATAATGATAGGTCGACGATATGGATCGAACACTATGGCTTCGAGCTGTGAAGATTCAAATCTATGGCTCGACATTTAAGGCGTGCTTAAATAAGGAAGAGCGGGTCTTTAGAATGTGAAACGGACAAATCAGTAATAAAGTTCGGCGGAAATCACGGAGAGGCGTTATTTCAAGAAGGGCTATATATATTTCAGGAAGAGCATAATATGGGGTGTTGCACAAATCAAGAATTGCTACCACAGCTCGATACAACTCGATTCAACTTGTTTATTTCATATCTTGTTCTATTTCTTATATTTTCCATTTTATTGTATTCACTTCAGCAATCAAAAACAATATTTCTGCCTACCTACTATAATTTGTATTGTTTTCTATATCGTTGATTCAATTGTTCTTGGGCTCCAATTCTATACAAAAATACCCGCAACAATTTGGCGCCCACCGTGGGCCCAGGAACAGATTTGGTACTAACAAATTATTGCAGGAATGGCGGACGACGGAAATCGTGAGCTTGTCATCGGTGGAACTGTTCCCCCGCAAGGAGATACCACACTCCCTGGAGCCAGAAGAGGGTCGAATCAGGGACGTGGCCAGCAGTCCGGTGCAGGTCGAGGACGGCAAAACCCTGGCGGACGGGAACAGATCAATCCTCCGGATCATTGGAGGATATGCGGCGAGCCTTCAACGTAACCCCGCTCAACGAACTGTCATTCCCTCCGCCGCCACCGGCGCTGATGCAAGACCCGTACGTGGCGCAACTGGTAAGTCAGGTTCAGACAGCTCGAGGGGTAATGGAAAAGTTGGGTGCTCAAGTGGAGGCCGTTACCCAGAAGTGCCAGGCTCTTGAGCAAGACAACCGCCGATTAAATTAATTGGCGAACCGTTCGTTAGTCGAAGAACCTGGGAGCGCGAGTAGGGCTCGAGCATTCACCGCCCATAATTTACATGATGAATTCAACCGGGCTGCCGAAGACGAGACTAATCAAAGGACGCCGGTACAGTAATAAAACCAAACGACAACCTCAGGCAGCCGAATTCAAACTACGCAGGAGAGTCGGCGCTGATGCAATTGGAACGACGGTTCGAACAACGACTAAGCTACTTCGAGTCCTTGATCGCCAGGGTGCCTGGGCTACCGCCTCCGGAGTGAACCATCCCACGTGAAAGTTACGCGGAGTCCCTGTTTGCACCTGAGCTCGCAGAGGCCGAACTTCCTGACCGCTTTACCCCTCCAAGCTTTGCGCTTTATGACGGTACAACTGATCCAGATAACCATGTCGCGGTCTACAAGCAAAAGATGTTCGCACTAGCGATCCCTAGCGCTCGCCATGAAGCCTGCATGTGTAAAAGCTTCGGATCAAGTCTCACTGGACCGGCCTTGCAATGGTTCATTAGCTTGCCAAGGGGTTCGATCTCAACGTTTGCCGAGTTGCATCAGCTATTCCTCCGACAATACTCGAGTAGTCGGAAGCTCGATAAGCATCCGGATGATCTATATGCAATAATCCAAAAACCCGGAGAGTCACTGAGGGCATATTTATCCAGATTCAACAAAGAGTTAGTGGCGGTCCCAAGTTGCCCAAATAGCACCGCAGTGCGAGCCTTCACCAAGGGTCTGGACGTCGATTCAGACTTATATCGAGAATTATCGATCTACCCCTGCCATACCATGGATGACGCGCTTAACAGAGCTTGGGCGTTAATCAAATGGGAAGAGGACGAGCCATATCGGAGGTCAAGACGTGGTGGACGGCCGGTAGTTGCGCGAGAGGAGCGTCGGCCGGAACAACGCGACCGTCGTCCCGCACGACCGCACCCTTACAATCGCCCATCCGGAAGTAGGCCACCTCATGTTAACACCTTGATTACAGGTACACCGGAGTATACACTTACCATCGAGCCAGCAGAATTGGTTCAAAATGTGCTTCGCCGGATGTCCGATAAGGTGAAGTGGCCGCCAATAATGAAAGCTGACCCGTCCTTAAGAGATCCAAAGAAGTTCTGCGATTTTCACAGCAATCATGGCCATAACACGGCGGATTGTCGAGCCTTGAGACTGGAAGTGCTCGACTTACTAAAAAGAGGAATATTGACGGAGTTCCTATCCGATAAAGGGAAAAGGACTTGGACTCGCGAAAAGCAAGCTACTCCGGAGCAAGATCAAGCGAATCGGTCCGATAAACAACCCGCCCCGGTTTGAACTATAAACTGCATAACCGGAGGTTCGGAGATCAGCGGAGTCACCAGATC
Source organism: Plectranthus barbatus (assembly GCA_026898455.1). NCBI lineage: Eukaryota > Viridiplantae > Streptophyta > Magnoliopsida > Lamiales > Lamiaceae > Plectranthus > Plectranthus barbatus. The sequence continues at coordinate 38,606 of JAPKLW010001796.1, read as the reverse complement.
TGCAGCTAAAAGAGCCAGGAGGCAGAGTCCTACCAAGGCATGGGCGGCACAGGCACAGACCCCCGTAATTTATGGAAAAATTGAGTTTACGAAGAAGGATGTCCCGGAGATCGCGCACCCTCATGATGATGCGCTCGTGATCTCTTTGCAGGTTTCGGACTGTCTTATCAAACGGATCTTAGTAGATAACGGAAGCTCGGCGAACATCCTTTTCCATCATGTAGTTAAAGAAATGAAGGTGCCCGAGGAAAGGATAGTCCGGAGTCAGACCCCTCTGATCGGGTTTAATGGAGGAGTACAAATGACGGTGGGAACTGTGACCTTGCCTACCTATTGCGGGGGAGTCCGGCATGACGTGGCATTCATGATCATCGATGCACCTAGCGCTTACAATGCGCTATTAGGACGCCCGTGGCTTCATCAACTTAGGGCGGTCCCTTCTACGTATCACCAGTTGGTAAAGTTCCCAACTCCGGATGGAGTGTGTACTATCAAAGGAGAACAAAGTGTGGCCAAGAAATGCTACTACGCAAGTTTCAAGGCGGTGTGTTCGCAGCAACACTTCCCGCTAAAACCAGTCAAAGCAACGGGAGGTGAAGTAGAAGGAACGATGGAGGTAGAGTTAGACCCCGCAGACCCTTCCAAGAAAACAAATATTGGGTCAGAGCTCGATCCTGCAGTTCGCAGTGAGCTCGTAGACTTCTTGTCCAAAGAACGGGCGGTATTCGCCTGGTCCCATAAAGATATGGTAGGCATAGACTCAAAGGTGATGACCCATCAGCTTCAGATCGATCCAAATGCGAAGCCCGTACAGCAACGAAGGCGGAAGTTCTCTCCAGACAAGAATGAGGCCGTAAACGAGGAGATTCAAAAGTTGCTGGAGATTGGATCTGTAAGAGAGGTCAAATATCCGACCTGGTTGGCCAACGTTGTTGTCGTTAAAAAAAAGAATGGAAAGAATCGTGTGTGCGTCGATTACACTGATTTGAACAAAGCCTGTCCGAAGGATCCATACCCCTTGCCGCATATAGATAGTATTGTGAACGCCACTGCTGGGCACGAGCTGTTAAGCTTCATGGACGCCTTCTCCGGCTATAATCAGATTATGATGCATCCCGATGATCAAGAGAAAACTGCGTTTATGACCAACAGGGGAATTTACTGCTACAAAGTGATGCCATTTGGACTAAAAAACGCAGGATCTACCTATCAACGATAGGTAAACAAGATGTTTGAGCCACTTATCGGGAAGACCATGGAGGTATATATTGACGATATGTTAGTAAAGTCTGGAAAGATAAGCGAGCATGTGCGAGATCTAACTCGAGCTTTCGATATCTTAAAGAAGTATAATATGAAGTTAAATCCTGCAAAGTGTACCTTTGGAGTTGTTTCAGGAAAATTCCTAGGGTACATGGTGACTAGTCGAGGGATAGAGGCTGATCCGATACAAATAAGAGCGATAAGGGATTTAGCACATCCGCGAAGTCCGAAAGAAGTACAAAAATTGACTGGAAGGCTGCAGCGCTGAGCCGATTCATATCGAGGTATTCCGATAAAACACACAATTTCTTTCGGGTCTTGCGGAAAGGGAAAACTTTTGAGTGGACCGATGAGTGCGCAAAAGCTTTTGAGCAACTCAAAGAATATTTGTCGAGCCCTCCGTTGCTGTCTAAAGCCGAACAAGGGGAACCCCTGTTGTTATACTTATCAGTTTCGGATCATGCTGTTGGATCGGTCCTAGTGAGGGAATATCAAGGAAAACAGCATCCTGTTTATTACGCTAGCAAGCCATTGCTCGATGCGGAGTGAAGGTACACGGCCCTGGAGAAGCTGGCTTTGGCATTAATCGTGGCGTCGCGGAAGTTAAGGCCTTACTTCGAAGCCCATTCAGTCAGAGTAGTTACGTCATATCCACTTTGGAGTGTATTCTCCAAACCTAGCCTGTCAGGAAGACTACTCAAATGGGCGGTAGAGATCGGAGGATTCGGGGTTGAGTTCGAACCCAGAACTACTATAAAATCTCAAGCTCTAGCTGACTTCGTGGCGGAATTTTCGGCGAACTTACAAATCAAAGCCGAAAAAGAGATCGCGCAGATAGAAATATCAGAGTTCGGGCATGAGCCATGGATCCTTCAAGTTGATGGATCCAGCAATATGAATGGGAGTGACGTTGGGTTAAAACTGTGGAGCCCTTGGGGCGAACAGTTCGAGCGTGCGATTCAACTCAACTTTGATACCACAAATAATGAAGCGGAGTACGAGGCCCTTGTGCGGGGAATGCAGTTGGCAAAGGAGTTGGGTGTGCGGCGTTTGCAAGTACGCTGCGATTCGCAGCTGGTGGTTTCCCAAGTGGATAATCAGTATCAAGTAAAGGAGCCGCGTTTGACAAAGTATTACGAAATTGCTCGGCGAGTTAGTACTAATTTTGATAATTTCGAAATAAGACATGTACCTAGGGAAGAAAATGCAGAGGCGGATGCGTTGGTGAACCAAGCTTCTTCCCAACAGAGGAGGCAAGAGCGAGCGATACCTGTGACATGGGTAGATGAGTCGGTAATCCAAAACTATCATGAGGTAAATGAAATACAACAATTTGGGACTTGGATAGATCCTATACGGCGGTATATCGAAGAAGGAGTGCTCCCGGAAGAGAAGGCAGAGGCCGCCCGTATAGCTCGGGCTGCTGCGAAGTATGTAATTTATGAGGGCGACCTGTATAGGAGATCGCTGGAGGGTCCCCTTTTGAAGTGTGTTCATGATGGGTCGATTCCTGTGGTTTTAATGGAAATTCACGAAGGAGATTGTGGAAGTCATCAAGGTGCTCGCACACTGGCACATAAGGTAATATCGGCGAGTTTTTATTGGCCGACTTTGCGAAAAGACGCAAAGGAATACGTGAGGAGCTGCGAGGCTTGTCAGAGGTTCAAGATAATAGTGCAAAAGTATGCGGAACCACTCCATGCGACGGTACCTGTGTGGCGTTTTATGGCGTGGGGAATGGATATTGTAGGAAAACTCCCGAAAGGCGTAGGCCAGAAGGAATATTTACTCGTCGCAACCAACTATTTCACGAAGTGGGTCGAAGCAGAGGCCTTCCGTAATGTGCGCGAGCCAGAGGTCATAAAGTTCCTCTGGACGAATATATTGTGCCGATTTGGGATATCAAAAGAAATCAGGACTGATAACGGTACGCAATTCACTGGGAGGAAAGTTCGGGAATTTTTCGATCAATATGGAATAAAGTTAGTCTTTTCTACGCCACGATATCCCGAGGCAAACGGACAGGCCGAATCGTCAAATAAGACCATTATGGCTACCTTGAAGAAGCGGTTGCACGCTCTTAAAACTGGATGGGTCGATGAACTCCCGGGAGTGTTATGGTCGTACCGAACCACACCTCGCGTGGCGACGGGGAGTACCCCTTTTGCCCTGGCCTACGGTGAAGAGGCGGTTATACCCATCGAGATGAGAGCAAAAAGTTTACGGGTGGAATTGTGCGACGAAGTGTGTAATGCGGACAAACTATTCAAAAATTTAGAATTAATCGATGAAAGAAGGGATCGAGCCTTGATAATGATGGTTCAACGTCAATCGCAAATAGAAAGGATTTATAATCGGAAGCTCATGCTGCGAACCTTTCGAGAAGGGGATTGGGTGCTGCGAAGAGTATTCCAGAACACCAAGGATAAGAGTGTGGGGAAGCTCGCACCGACTTGGGAAGGACCATATAAAATAACACGGGTGGTCGGGCGAGGTGCATATCATTTGGAGGACTATGATGGTCGAGAGATCGCGAACAGCTGGAACGTAAGGCATTTGAAGAAGTATTACTTCTAAGGCATAGCCCTGTTCGAGCAAGGGCGGCCAGATAAGTATTCTAATTCGTCTATTCAAATTTATGTTTTGATTTTAGTAACTATACTAACTTGAGCGTCGGAGGGGCGATGCTTCGGCATTGCCCATCCTAACCTCGAAATTCCTTACGCAGGATAATCAGGAATAAAAGCATGAATAACAGCGCAATAACAGAAGCGAGGGAAAGCAAAATGAATGCTCGATATCATAAAAAGCAATAAGTAAAAGCAAAATGAATGCTCGATATTGGTGTGCTTCAGTGGAAAAGGAGGCGGAGTCGGAAAGGTGCTCGTAGTAGCGGGCCTCTTGGGAGGATTCTCCTCTCGACGCTTCTGTTCGTGCTCCTCCCGAGCTCTCTTCTTCTCCCGCATGGCTTGAGCGACTTGCTCGACGGATGGCCCTCGACCTTTCATATTGTTCGGAAGATCGTTAAGGTGGCAGTTGTGATCCAAAAAATGGTGAGCGGTCACGAAACGCCCGAGCTGTAGCTTCGGCCACTCACGGTCACTACAGTTGACATCGTATGCTCGGTCTATCCTAGCTTGCTCCGTCGGGGTGAGGACTGTCCTCTCGCGCACTGGAAAAAGGAAAGAAGAATGATTAGTCGAATATATATAGATAATAGAAGCAATCTCGCACAAAGAACACACTTATTGGAGTTCCGCCGTGGCTGATGAATTCGGGGTTTGAAGGGTCGAGCTTAAGAAAGAAGGTATTCCACCAATTCGGAGAGTTCGTAGGAGGCTTCTGAACGAGGGGCGATCGACCCTTCTTCCATCTAGTGAAGTAATAATAATGCTTGTCTTGGCATTGGTTCATCCTGTACATGTTGTGCCATTCGCGAGCTGTGGGGAGGCCTAACCCAAGGTCCATCCATATCAAAAACACTCCGACTAAGTGACACCAACTGTTGGGAGCTAATTGGAAGGGGGAAATATTATATGAAGCTAGGACCTCGCTGAAGAAAGAATGAATTGGAAGGCCGATTCCATTCTCCATAGCCGCAGTATAAAAGGCTACGAACCCAGTAGGAGGGTCGAAACATCGACGGTTTGGTTTGGGACGGATATACGTGGCACCAAGACAAGGAACGGAGTCGGCTAGGGCGAGCATATCGTCCTTTGAGATTGAAGAAATAGCTCCAAGAACCCTGTGGGTGGACCATCCCTCCGGAAGCTTCCATCTGCCGACGACCGGAAGTTCAGGGGGAATAGCCTTCTCATCGATGGAACGACAGTCCGGCCCACTTGTTTCGGCGGCGCTTGACATTCCTTCAAGGCGGCGGATTGTCTCTGCAATCGGGCGGTCATCCTCGGAATCGGATGATGAAGAAGGTTCATCGGGTACGTCATCAATGATTTTCCTCTTTCCCCGATGAAGAGTGGTTTCTGGGGCTTGGAGAATCAATTCCCAATCCGGTTGGGCGATTTGGTCTGATAAGGGAGTCTTTTTGGAGGAAGGAGTGAAAGGCGGAGTTGGAATATGGTTATCAGAATCGTGAGCCATGAGTGTTTTTAAGCAAGACGGCGAGATTGAACGGGCAAAGGGCTAAAACCTAATCGGAAAGAATGAGCGATCGGAGAAGATCAGAATCAAAATCCAATTAATCGATACACGAGAAAGCGAAATAGGGGAGAAAGAAATGCGGTTAATCAAAAGCATACAAGGAATAAGTAAGAGGAGGGTACGTCACCTGAATCTTGAGCGATGCAGAATCTGGACGGAGAAGAAGAAGCCGAAGGATTGCTGAGGAAAGGTGAAAAGGTAGGGTTTCTTGGGAAATGATTTTAAAGGGACACGACTATTCGACTTCCGGTAATTAACCCTTGATTTGTGCGAAAATTACGGAAATGCCATAACAAAATTGGCGGGAAAACTTGAAATGACTTCTCGATCTTAGGTATACCCCGATGATTATTAAGCTTTGATAAAATCAAGCATAGATAAGTCGAGCTTTGATACTGTCAAAGCCTCGTATACTGATTGTTTGCAAAATTCATTCCGATGAATTTACTAAACCACTAAACCAGATGGCTTGACGACAGACCCCGAACTGTCTAAACAAATTGCGAACTATGGATTCGGGCCATAGTTCGCCGGCATTCATCGCTACTTTATGGAGTGGCATGAATCAGAAGCTATTCCCACAGAGGAATCGATGCTTCGAGCCGAGAGAATGTCTCAAAGAGGTCCCATCAATCCGAATTTCTTCGAAGGAATTCGATGAGCCATACATCTGGAAATATTATGTAAACGGTGCTTGACTTATCAAGTTCCTTTCAGGAGAAACTTGACAAGTCAAGGAGGCTATTGTTGAGGTCGATATTTTGAGGCCCAAAAATGGCCCATTAAATAGCTTGATTGATGCCTTGGGCTTTGATAAGCTCATTTTTCTACTTACTTATCGCTTTGTTTTTCCTTTATTTTATGCATTTTATTATATTTTCTTGAATAAACTGAGCATGAGTGTATATTAGAGGGTATTATGCTTGCCATGGTGAGATTTTACAGGTTTTAGGCCAAATCCAATGGAGAACCCGTACCGAAAGCAGCAGATGTTCAAAGAAACAGTCACTACTTCTTCCACCGATGGAATCTGAGCTAATGGCGCATATCATTTGAAAGATCTTTGAGTTAGCTTTCCAACTCAACTGGAATCGGATCAATCGGAGTTCGGAAGCAAAAGTTATAGCCAAAACCATGAGACTGCATAGAAGGGTCGGAAGTGGCGGAAACGTCTCTGTTTCGACCGAAACAAAAACCATCTCGGCCGGGCCGAATTTTCCATCTCGGCCGGGGCAAGATCCATCTCGGCCGAGACAGACATGAATGGCGAGATTTGGCGAGATTTTCACATATTTTGGGCGAGAATTGCTTGGGGAACAAGATATACATCAATTTGGAAGCAATCAATCATACTTTTCGAAGATATACATCCAAGGCCTCAACCCTACTTCTATATAAACTCATAATTAGCTCAGAATTCATAACCCTTGAGCCCCCCTTTAGTTTTAATTATTTTCAGAGTTGTTTTACTTTAGTTTTTGTCAGAATTCCTCTTTACTTTTTATTTACTTTTCAATGCAATCTTTATTTTTCTCTGCAATGTTTTCTTTCAATATGTTAGGCTAGAACCCTAAACAGGTTCTAGGGTTTCTCCATCTGTGATGCTTGTTTAGATTTATTTATTCAAACCCTTGGTTTAAACTATTTGATTTTATTTCAAATCTATTTTCACTTGAAGGATCGAGAGATGAAAATTGGAATAGGTTTTAGTTATTAATTGAAGGACCGAGAGGTGAAAATTGATAATAGGAAGTGAGAGTTTAATACTTTTGATTATCTGTCCGACCAAGAAGATTTCAATTGTAGGATTAATCTGGATTTTTATGAAATTGATTAACTTTGTGTGTTTGAGACCGAGAGGAGATAACCACTAGTTAGTAATTTAAGATTTAATTGCCCGACCAAGGAATTAATTCCACATTAACAGATTTTCCACCAAAAATATCTTTTCTGGGTTTGAATATTTATTTCTTGCATGTTGATCAGATTGGTAGATTTCCCTAGAATCTGTGCTCTTGATTATTTGAATTTCCTTTTAAAATTATTTCTTGCTTTGAAAAACCAAAACCCTACTTTTGAATTACCCAAACAAAGGTTTCAAAAACAATATCTAGTACATGAATCCCTTCGTAGCACTATCCCTGTGGGTTCGACAACCTTAGGATTTTACAAATTTATTTGCTACTGTTTCTACAGCTATCAAATTAGCGCCGTTGCCGGGGATAGTCAGACGGCGAGTCATTACTGGAAAGTCGAAGAACTTCTGGATTGGGTTGTATTTTCTAAATTTTTATTTTTAAATTTCGAGTTTACTATTATTTTCTTTATTGTCTAGTCAGTTCTATTTTTCGCGTGCTGTGTGTGTGTCGCGTCTGTTTCGGCCGAGGTGAGTCCCACCACGGTCGAGACGAGTTCTTCATCCCAGCCGAGATACATCCTAAATCGGCCGAGACGAATTTTTCCATCCCGGCCGAGATAGCGTCTAGCACGGCCGGGACAGCCTAATTTCTTTCTCGATTTCTGTGCAGGTGCATGAACACGCGGAATAAAGGAAAGGCACTAGAACCTTTCATACCAGAAATCGAAGCAGTCTGCAGGACCAACAGAAAGAAGGGAAAGAAGCTGAACTTTGAGATGGCAAAAAATCCGGAAGCCCCACTGCAAAACATGACACCGGAAGAGCAGAGGCAATTTGTGAATGAGGTGCAACAACTGAGGGCGCAACTTCTTGCAGCCCAAGCTACCCAAGCCGAGCAAGCCGCAAGACTGGCGGAACTAAATGAAAGACAGGTGGTGATTCCACAGAGGTCTATTCTAGACCGATTTGTACCACAGCAGGAGGAAGCAGGATTCAGGGTTGGCATCAATGCCAACAACTTCGAGCTGCGCACAGGGCTGATACAGATGGTGCAGCAGAACCAGTTTGGGGGGAGAGCCGTAGAGGATCCGTATGCACACCTCAGTCAATTCATAGAGGTGTGCGACACGATAAAGCAGAATGGAGTCCCCCAAGACGCCATCAGGATGAGGCTGTTCTCATTCTCACTCAGAGATGAGGCGCGGTCATGGTTTGCTGGGCTTGATAAAAGCCAAATTGGGACATGGGAGGAGCTACGAGCAGCGTTCCTCACCAACTACTTCCCACCGAGCCTGTTGCTGAAAAGAAAAGCTGCCATCACCACATTCAAGCAGCTGTACGATGAATCCCTGCATGAAGCCTGGAAGAGATATAAGGAGTTGCTGAGACTTTGCCCTGGGCATGGGATAGACCTTGAAATGCAGGTCTGTCACTTCTACGAAGGCCTGACTCCGCACATGAAGCAGTTAGTGGATGCATCTTCTGGTGGGGTACTGATGAAGAAGAGCGGAGTAGAAAGTATGAGGCTTCTGGCAGACATGGCACTGAACGGCCACCAATGGCCGACCGATAGACAGACGATACCAGTCAAAGCCGTGGAAGCCAAGCCAGAGTTTGATGTGGTCGCGGAGGTGAAGAAACTCCGAGAGGAAATTGAGAAGCTGGGGACCACAAAAGTTGCTGCCATTCCTACTGAGCCAAGCATGGCAATCGTACCGGTGGAGGCGGATTACATCAATCGAGGTACAAGCAGTTCATCTGGAGCTGGAAGTTCGGAGGTAAACTACATAGGCGGTGGTTATCACAATAACTACCGCGGTAATCAGGGGTATCACTATAACCATGGACGATCTCACCCTGGTTTTTCTTACGGTAACCCCTCTGCTGCAGAGCACCCTCCTCCTGGTTTTGATGTAGGTACCGGAGGCGAAAAATGTGGAGAGAAAGAAGTCCGTGCTGGAAGATACATTGGAAAAATTCATCAAAAGCTCGGACAACCGATTTGGCAAGGTGGAGAACGAAGTCAAAGGGATAGCCAATCACATGCAAGTAATGACAAAGCATCTGGAGATGATGGACGTCCAATTGAGTCAGATCTCCAACACCTTAGGGAATCAGCACAAGCCGGGGCAACTTCCGAGCATGACGGAAAAGAATCCAGCAAGGGAAAAGTCAGTTAATGCTATCTCGCTTTGATCTGGAAGGAGATATGAAGGCCCGAGCAATCCGGAAGGAGGAGAAAGTGAAGCAGAGGAGGAAAACCCCGTGGAGGACCCCTCTGTTTCGGCCGAGATGGAGGCCATCCCGGTCGAGGTTGATGGAAGCAGGACGGCCGAGGCAGATAGCGGAACGGCCGAGACAGAAGAAGCCAGCCCGACCGAGACAAGCCAAGAATGGCCGGGGCAGAAGCAGAGCAGGACGGTCGAGATCGATACATCTCGGTCGAAACAGAAGGCCAAGCAAGGCGAGAAGGAAAAAGAGAAAGAGAGAAGAGTTGATCCAATCGCTCCAATGCCTTTCCCACGGAGATTTGCAAAGAAAAGGGAAGATTCTAAATTCACTAATTTTGTTGAAAATTTAAAGAAGGTGAATATTAACATTCCACTTGTTGAAGCTCTCAGGGAGATACCGGGATACATGAAGTTCCTAAGGAGGCTGATGAGCGAGAAGAAGCAGTTCGTCGAGAACGAAACTATAAGGATCCATGAGGAATGCAGCCTACTCCTACAGAATCAAATCCCGATCAAGAGATCAGACCCAGGATGCTTCTCGATACCTATCGAGATTGGAGGAAAAGAGTTCCAGAACGTGCTCTGTGATACCGGGGCGAGCATCAACCTGATGCCCTGGTCCATTTACAAGAAGCTGCAAATTGGAGAGATGAGAGCCACTACAATTACCCTTCAGATGGCGGACCGATCTATGTCAAAACCCAAAGGTATTGTAGAAGATGTTCTCATTCGTGTTGGTCACCTAATCTTCCCTGCAGATTTCGTCATACACGACATGAAAGAAGATTCCAACACTCCAATGATCCTGGGGAGAGAGTTCCTCGACACAACTGGTGTCCTGATCGACTGCAAGAATGGAGAGATCACACTGAGAGGTAATGAAGAGTCCATCACCTTTTGCATAGACAAAAACAAGAGGAAAGGGGAGTGCAACCGGATCGCTACTGCTGGAGAAGAGGGAGATGAGACTCCGGAGGAAGAAGAAGAAGCCATCCGGTGGGAACGAGGAAACGAGTCAGTGAAATCGGCAATTAAGCTGCCTCTTTCCAGTGCACCACCTTCATTCAGAATCGGAAAGTCTACATGATAGATTCGAGGGGTCGACGAGTCTGGACTCGACCGCCTTGGTGAACTGAAAGCTGAGTCGAGCCACGACGGTAAATAAGGCACTGAATGGGAGGTAACCCATTGTGTTTTCGATTTTTCCTGTTCTTTTTAGTATTTTTGAATTTCTTTTATCATTATTACTGTTATTTCACGTTTTTTTTTGTTTGAAAAAAAAAAATCGAAGTCTGTCTCGGCCGAGACATAGCCCACCACGGCCGAGACAGAGGACCGAGACGCGGAACACTTCGACCGATAAGGAGGTCGCCTGAAGGCTCCATCTCGGCCGAGATGATGTTCGCCACGGCCGAGATGGAGTGCCAGCAGACACAAATCCACGCCGGTCTGAGTCTGAAGACGGAGGATAAAAAGTTGGTGTCTGAGGCCAACAATCAGGTACAGTTTCGAACTCTGAATCTGACTTTTAAACTTATTCTCTCTGATTTTCGAATAAGTTTGGGGGGATGAAGATTTAAGGGTTTTGAAACTCGTTTCTATCTTTTATCTGCTTTATTTAAATTTCTGCATGAATAAAATTTTTATTTTTGAATAAAACGCGAGATTGTGGGAACTTGAGCATGATAACCCTAGGACAAGAATGCAAGATGAGAATTGATTGACTTAGTTTGCGTTGATTGTGATAGTGGTTGAGTATGCCTATGAATGTGAATACCGCATGATTTCTTGTTTTGATACTTGCATTGGCATGAGTTAGATGATGGTCTGATGTTTATTGTGGAAGAAAAATTGTCCTAGTGTGAGTTTTTGAGCCTGAAATTCGATTGTGAGTGTGTCTGCAATTTTGAGATTCTCTAGAACTTGCTTTGTATCTTTTTCAAGACTGCTAGTGTGCACAGGTTTAGGAAGTGATTTTAGGCCATCTTTGTTTAGCCTATTTTCCCATACACTGTCCTAATTAAATGTTATCCCTAGTCAGCCCTTTTGAGCCTATGATATTTTCTTTCTTTGTCTATGAGTTGGAAATAAATAGGGGAATCAACTCTTGTCTATGAGAGTGGGTTGGATTTGTTTGAGAAGGATAAGATATTATTATAAGGGTAAAAGCAAGAGAAAAGGTTGGGCTCTAGAAAATAGAAAAGAAAAAAAAAATAGTTGTTGTGTTTAATCCTTATAAGCTCAAATGAATATTCAAAATTGTTTAAGAGCATAAAAGGATATGTGTGAAAAAAAAAAGAGAGAGAAAATATGTGAATAAAAGAGCCTTGGTTGATGTTGAATATTATAGGAGATGGGTGGATATCAATAGATAGTGGTTTAATTGATTGAGGATTCCCTGATTGATTTTAGTCACTTGGCCAAATATTTCCCTACCCTTCACAAAAGCCTACATTACAACCTTGAATAAAGTCCTTTCTGATCTTAGACTTGTGTGCACATATTTGCAGTGGAGATTGAGATTATTTGCAAGCCTATGGTAGAACTTGATTTGCATGACTTGTGTGTGATCTCATAATTATCCTAAACACTTGAGTGAATGAGTGAAACACTTCCCATGTGAGTCATCCACAGTTTACAGATTCTCTGATTCTTTCAAAAGTGTTGATGTCTTGTGGATTTTCGAGTTTGAATGTGATGAATCTTGTGAGGCATTGCACTACTCTTCTGCTTGAGCTTTTGATTCTTTCTTTTGTTGATTGAGGACAATCAAGTGTTTAAGTTTGGGGGATTTGATAAGCTCATTTTTCTACTTACTTATCGCTTTGTTTTTCCTTTCTTTTATGCATTTTATTATATTTTCTTGAATAAACTGAGCATGAGTGTATATTAGAGGGTATTATGCTTGCCATGGTGAGATTTTACAGGTTTTAGGCCAAATCCAATGGAGAACCCGTACCGAAAGCAGCAGATGTTCAAAGAAACAGTCACTACTTCTTCCACCGATGGAATCTGAGCTAATGGCGCATATCATTTGAAACATCTTTGAGTTAGCTTTCCAACGCAACTAGAATCGGATCAATCGGAGTTTGGAAGCAAAAGTTATGGCCAAAACCGTGAGACTGCGCAGAAGGGTCGGAAGTGGCAGAAACGTCTCTGTTTCGACCGAAACGAAAACCATCTCGGCCGGGCCGAATTTTCCATCTCGGCCGGGGCAAGATCCATCTCGGCCGAGACAGACATGAATGGCGAGATTTGGCGAGATTTTCACATATTTTGGGCGAGAATTGCTTGGGGAACAAGATATACATCAATTTGGAAGCAATCAATCATACTTTTCGAAGATCTTTTCGAAGATATACATCCAAGGCCTCAACCGTACTTCTATATAAACTCATAATTAGCTCAGAATTCATAACCCTTGAGCCCCCCTTTAGTTTTAATTATTTTCAGAGTTGTTTTACTTTAGTTTTTGTCAGAATTCCTCTTTACTTTTTATTTACTTTTCAATGCAATCTTTATTTTTCTCTGCAATGTTTTCTTTCAATATGTTAGGCTAGAACCCTAAACAGGTTCTAGGGTTTCTCCATCTGTGATGCTTGTTTAGATTTATTTATTCAAACCCTTGGTTTAAACTATTTGATTTTATTTCAAATCTATTTTCACTTGAAGGATCGAGAGATGAAAATTGGAATAGGTTTTAGTTATTAATTGAAGGACCGAGAGGTGAAAATTGATAATAGGAAGTGAGAGTTTAATACTTTTGATTATCTGTCCGACCAAGAAGATTTCAATTGTAGGATTAATCTGGATTTTTATGAAATTGATTAACTTTGTGTGTTTGAGACCGAGAGGAGATAACCACTAGTTAGTAATTTAAGATTTAATTGCCCGACCAAGGAATTAATTCCACATTAACAGATTTTCCACCAAAAATATCTTTTCTGGGTTTGAATATTTATTTCTTGCATGTTGATCAGATTGGTAGATTTCCCTAGAATCTGTGCTCTTGATTATTTGAATTTCCTTTTAAAATTATTTCTTGCTTTGAAAAACCAAAACCCTACTTTTGAATTACCCAAACAAAGGTTTCAAAAACAATATCTAGTACATGAATCCCTTCGTAGCACTATCCCTGTGGGTTCGACAACCTTAGGGTTTTACATATTTATTTGCTACTGTTTCTACAGCTATCAGACTTAAACCCTGGATGAGGCTCATAATGATAGGTCGACGATATGGATCGAACACTATGGCTTCGAGCTGTGAAGATTCAAATCTATGGCTCGACATTTAAGGCGTGCTTAAATAAGGAAGAGCGGATCTTTAGAATGTGAAACGGACAAATCAGTAATAAAGCTCGATTCAACTTGTTTATTTCATATCTTGTTCTATTTCTTCTATTTTCCATTTTATTGTATTCACTTCAGCAATCAAAAACAATATTTCTGCCTACCTACTATAATTTGTATTGTTTTCTATATCGTTGATTCAATTGTTCTTGGGCTCCAATTCTATACAAAAATACCCGCAACAGTTATCTTCGCCGTCGGCTCCATAGCCCCATCTCCATTTGGTTTCAGATTTTTTATTACGATAAATAGAGAAGAGATTGTATATTTGTTTTGGGGGTTTTGATTTTTTTTTAACGAATTGAAATGGGGTCTACATATGGAGATTGTATATTTATTTTGGGGGTTTTGATTTTTTTTTTAACGTATTGAGAATGAGACTACATGTTTTTAGTTTGATTTGTATTATTTTAGTTAAAATTTTAAATTTGAGGCCACAAGAATAAAATTGTAATTTTATATGATAATTTAAATTTTTATTTTTTAAAAGGGCTATGTTTAGCAAAATGGTGGTTGGATTTAAAATCACCCTTTAATAATATATATAATCCCACAATGAAGAAAAAAACCTATGTCCAACTTTAAAGTGATGTAAATTAGTGGGGTTTATATTTAATTATTTACTAATTAATTCCACTCTACCCCGAAAATGGTAATGAACTATTGATGCAAACTAGTAATGCTGCGTGATTAGGGATGAGGAATAGGCGGACTATCCAACAGGGCCTACGGCCTAGCCTACTACAGGTCAGGTCAAACCAAATCAATTTAGTAAATAAGCTAGACTTAGGCTATTTAAAAAGCTTATTAAGCTAAACAGGCCCGAGCTCAAGCTCGGAAATAGGTCTACTAAGCCTATCAGGCCGGTCCATTTAAATAATCATATATTATATAATTAGTTAAATATATTTATTATCTAGAATTAAAAATATATTTATGATTTATGAATAAAAAATAAGTTAAATAAATTATTTGTTACTAAATAATGTATTAATCTAAATTATTAAATGTATTTGCTATTGAAATAACATAATATATTTATAACTTAAAAAAATATACATTATAAATTTTAAGTAGGCTCCAATAGATTTTACAGTCTAAAAATCAGACCTATTTCATTAAAAATGACAAAATTAGGCCTATTATTGATAACATGCCTGACTCAAACCTCTTCAAGTTATAATAGGTTCAGGCCTTCAGGACCAAAGTACGGCCTGACCCGGCCTATTCTCACCCTATGCGATGTTTTTTTTTTTTCCTTCCTTCTATATTTAGTTGAAAAGAGCACGACCTAACCTTTAATTTTCACTCATTAACGTGTGAAACCAGGTAGTAAACACAAGCTATGAAAGCAGGTAAAAAAGTGATTTGATAAAACAAAATGAAAATTATTGAAATTACATATAAGCAGGCAGAAATACAGAAGTGGAAGCAAATGATTACAACAGTAGCTTCTAACCCAGCTTGGCAAGAACGTCGTTCAATGTAGATACAGTCGTGGCGTAATACTTTTCTGCTTCGGAGCTGCTCTTGATCTTGGCAGCGTGGTCCAGCTGATGAAACCAAAACCAACACACACGCATATATACAGATTAGAAGCTGGTTAATTAGATTTACAAAATCAATCTACTAGTTGTGAAAGAAAAAATTTAGCTCAGTTTACATTGCTGATTTCTTGGAAGAGCTTGTCGGTGAGATCTTTCAGAGTTTTCTTCTCTTCTTTGGGCTTGGCGGAGATGACGGTTTTGAGATCATAACGGAGGTACTCCGCTTTATTACGAAGGTCGTTTTGCACATACGGCCAAGCCTTCTTCTCGATCAGCGACTTCACCCCTACAATTTCTTTCGCAGATTCCTTGGCCCTTGCTGCTGCCTCAGCCGGCGGCAGTGGCTGAATGAAAAACCTCTTCTTAAGGGGAAGGTCGAAATCTCTTGCTTCGTCCGAGTTCAGTGTTCCAGCTGCCGTGGTTATTCACTTTATCAGTAGTGCAAACCCAAACACAAACCCTAATTTAAAGTGTAATTCACAAGTAATATAATACTTACGCAGACCACCGGAGAGAGGTGGTGGTGGCCCGATCTTGATGGGCTTAGCTTCAGCGAGCACGGCTTGGACGAAGGACCCTGAGGCAATCCCGGCCGCTACAAGCCCCAACATAGCTCGGCGGCTCGTCTCAGTCTCGCCGGAGCTCTGTTGCTGCGCGCGAACGCTGAATCCGGTTCTAGCGACGGCGTTCCTGGCGGTGCTTCCGCTGATCAAGCGGTTGGATTGAAGGCTGCCTTCGAGGACCGCCTGCGAGGAACCGCGTAAGCCAGCCATTGAAGCCATAGCTTGAGCCATTGGTGGTGGTACTGGTAGTGCGATTTCAGGGAAGGGGAAATGTAGGAAAGCAGAGTATAATAAGTGGAGCAGGAGGCGCCTTATCTGAGTTTGGATATGCTCTCCTCCAATCAATGTGCGAGTTCTTGACATGTATGATCAGGTTCTAGACCATCCACTACCCTCTTTACACGTGTCACTCTATGATTTATGCAAACAATTTCCTTCGTCCTTTCTACAATCTACATTTCCAGTTCCATGTAGGATTTCCAACTTTTTAAAGCATCTAAATATACAATTAATCAATAATTTAGCATCACCATGAGATAATTTATTGAAACATCATATAGATAACTAATTTGTTTTTTGATTGAGTGTATTCTATTGAGATATTTGAAAATCAACTTAGTAATAAAAAGCTCTTATAGGAATTATACAATGAATTCATTGAAATAAAAAAGTAGATTTTAGGAGAAAACATAATTGAATTGATTTTAGGAGAAAATTGATAAAGAGAATGCTAAACTTATCAAAAAGTAGAGTGGGCCTTAATTATTCCAAAACCACTAAACAAGTAATATGATTAGAATACAGAAGATCATCATAACTATTTAAGTATTTGAAGCTTAAACATGAAACAACTCTGGTGTTGGAGATTTAAGTATAGTAATTGATGTGGTGTTGGTAGTTAGCTAGCAAGGCTTGTTGAACCCCATAGTCTGCCCACTTTTGTAAGCGTTCCAGAAATCTAAAGCTCCAAAACTAGTCATCAAAACAACACTAAGAGCCATGACCGTAGCCACAGAGAAGACGATTAGGGAGGGGCGGCCGTGGTGGAGGATTGCCCGCCGTATGACTGTCAGCCCCAGCAGCGAGGCAACGAAGCAGATGGCAGCATACGTAAGGGCGCCATAGATGTGGTTCATGCCTAACAGCAAGTATTGAAGCGATGACATGCTGGATGAAACTAGTACCATGAAGGAACATGTCGCCGCCGTCACCTAGGCATCACCACATTACAACAGGTAGATCGTATTCATATATATAATTAAGACAAATTATATGAAATAGTTAGATTATGAGTACTCCTTACTTGAGGATCAATTCCTATTTGAAGAAGAAATGGACTAATGAGCATACCACCTCCGATTCCGAAAACTCCTCCCAAAAGGCCTGCTATGAGTGCCATTATAGGGAAAATGAGCTTGCTGGATGGCCGGCTTCTGCTTACGCCTCCAATTCCCTTTTGTAATGTCAACATGAGAGAGAGAGAGAGTTATAAATTAACTTAAACTTGGGATGTTGGAATATATATGGAAAGAAAATGTTGGGTTGAATTGAAACACCTGAGGAGTTGAAGCATTTCCCTTTCCATGGAACAAGACCCATGAGGTGAAGAAAACGGCAAGAGGGATTTGCATCGATGAGATTATCCAGTACCCTGTTCCACAAGCCTCTATCTGGAAAATACCCAGCGCAAATTTGCATCAAACTCTTTTGTTTTGATTTTTTTAAAAAAAATAAATTCCATATTCTTACCTTTCTATTTTCTATATATTTTTACCCGAGTGAAGAAGGAAGGAAAAACATTTGTGAACAAAAAAAGTTTGTGACCTTTCCTCGAAGAAGATACAGCATAAAGAAGGATATCCAGATGACGACCAACATCCCAATCGCCACCCATTGGGTCTCCGATTCGCCGTCGTCCACCTCCTCACTAGTGCCCAACAGGGGAGCTTTTGCACTTCCACAACCCTCTCCATCCTCCGGTTCCCTGCCGCCGTCTACTCTCGAACCTCGCGATTCCGATCTCCAGTAGAGAACCCCTGATTTGCATGTTTTAAAGGTGCACAAAGCGACGAAAACCACGAACAGAATCATGATTAACCACTCCGGAAACACCACATTCAGCACCACCCCACAACTCACACCCAGCAGCAGTGACGGCTGGCACAGCAAAGCCATATCATAATCAATTAACACTTTCGCGCCGGTTCTCGACACTAAGTGGCTGCCAACATTCGCCATGGATCCTCCCGTGACCATGCAAGCCGAATAAGTCGACGCTGTTTTCACGTCATGTCCAGCGATTATGGTGAGGATAGGTATGAACAAGCCGCCGCCGCCAAGACCTCCCGCGCTGGAGATCATGGCGGCGAGGAACGATAGAACTGCGGCTAGCAGAGGCCGAACGGCTTGATTCGAGTCTCTGATCTGCAGTACTAGTGGTGGTGTGGGAGCCTTCCAATATCGACTAGTTATGTTGAGGGTTTGAGAAGTTGCAGAAATTGATGGCGATGTTTCTGCACCGGAAATACCGAATGTGGAGAAGAAAATGAGAAGAATTAGACATCTCACGATTCTATGATTCATTTTAACGGCAGTTTTGTTCTCAACTAACATGGACAGTGAGTGAGGGTTTTGTAGATGCGAAAAGAATTTCAGGATCCACCTTTCATCTGCACTCTCTTAAAAAAGATGAAAAAGCAAAAGATTAGTAAAGTTTCGCATCTTGTAATGGATTGCATTGGGAATCTGGGATAAAGTGGAACCGGAATTTGGAACCATATGTGTGCTGACAAGATTATCCGACTGTTTAACGCTCAATGATTCATCTCCTCACCACCGCTCTGCTCCCTAATTGGTTATAAATTATAATATTCGAAAAAAGGAAAGAAAATTAATGGGAGTTTAACCAAACCAATTGAATCTTGAAATCCAATAGTGTAGAAGAAGAATGGGAACTTGTAACAACCCACAGCACTAACATATGGACTGTGGCTCCCCTGATTAATACGTGCCCTAACCGGGTTGGACTGCATTGGTTTTTGAAAGCTTATTCAACACATATGGATTTCTTTTCTTCACTTATAATGAACCCCACTTGTATATAATTTCTCTGCTGAAATGAAGTGGATCCGGAATTTCTTTCACATTCTGTGTTTTAATTTTCACGCTGTACTTGATGTTTTACTACTGGAATAAAATTTTAGTCCGCCAAAAATTAAGAGGCTAAGAAAATACTAAAGCCTTCAACAAATATCAAAGTGGCTGTAGTTTAGTGGTAAGAATTCCACGTTGTGGCCGTGGAGACCTGGGCTCGAATCCCAGCAGCCACATTTGCGATTTACTTCTTTTTTTGGTTAAAAGTTTCATATAAAAAAAGCAGAGTTTTATTCTCATAAAATAAAATAAATTGAAGAGTTTTATTTTGAATAACGTGAGCACACATGTTGACATGAAGCAGCTAGGGTTGCCATATCGTTGCCTGCTACCGTGGATATAACTCGTTGGCAGATATATCATTTCGCGATGAACCTTCAGATTTGCGGGACCTAGCGTTCGAATTACTGCTCATGCTCCACTCATTTTCCGGGACAACTGACAACTTCGGAGCAGAGGTTCTAGCCGCAAAAAACGCCGGCACCGAAGGCACGGGCAATGCAATGGTGGAGCTACCAAGCATCAGAACAACAGAGGCCATTGTAGGCCTCTTTGCAGCATCTTCTTGAACACACAACAGACCAATGTGAATGCATCTCACCAAGTCATCTAAAGGTTCCGCACCAGCCCTCATCACAGGATCTATTGTATTTGCAGGTGTCCCTTCACGCCAGTTTTCCCATGTCTGTCACAAATGATCAGGCACATAACAAGAAATATTGCATCTCTTTCGTATTCGAAATCCATACTTACACTTGTCAAGAGATCCACAATCTCCCCATTTCGAGTGCTGTTGTGTTTCTGGCCGCTTATGATCTCAAGAATCAGTACTCCGAAACTAAAGACGTCGATCTTGGTAGAGATATGGCCGTCTATCACGTATTCAGGTGACATATATCCACTGCAACAGGCATGCATACATGAGTTATATTTTTCAGACATTGTGGCACAAGTATGTACTCAGTTGAAAGTGTGTGATGACTGATGATATGTACTCACTAAGTTCCAACAATTCTGTTTGTGCTCCCTTGAGTCTCATCTTGCCCGAACAGTCTTGCCATGCCAAAATCTGCGATCTTGGGATTCATTTCCCCATCCAACAATATGTTACTTGCTTTGAGATCACGATGTATGATCCTGAAACGAGAATCTTCATGCAAGTACAGGAGGCCCCTCGCGATGCCTTTTATGATCTTGAACCGGATGTCCCAATCCAAGTGTAGACGTTTGACAGAGTCTACATGCATGTCCAGTTAAGTATATATAATTCTGTAGAATTTGAAAAAGAAAAAGAAAACCAAGAAGGGGAGTATACCAAATAGGAGCTTGTCTAGGCTTGTATTTTCAATGAATTCATACACAAGAAGCCTCTCATTCCCTTCCAGGCAGAAACCTAGTAGTCTAACCAGATTCCTGTGTTGAAGCTTCCCCACTAACATCACTTCATTCTTGAACTCAGTGTCACCTTGCCCCGATCCCATGGATAACCTCTTGACCGCTATTTCTTGACCATTTGGGAATCTCCCCTGAGCTCAAAACAAAACAAAACAGGTTGAAATTTACTTTATTACAAACTGTGTCTGTTCCTGTATCGTAACAATATGCAGCATTACTTTGTAAACAGCCCCAAATCCACCTTGGCCAAGCTTGTTATTGGCAGAAAAGTTATTTGTTGCAACTCTGATTATTCCAAGATCATATTGCTGGCAACCTTCACTGCTAACTTCATCGGGACCTAATTCACACAAAGGAAATCATAGATGCACAAGTGTGATAGATTTAAGGTTAAGCACAAGAGAAAGCATAGAGATCTTTACTTTCAACATTTTCATCTGGTTTCTTTTTCATCTTTCTGCTTCTTAACATGATGACAATAAAGACGAAAAGCATCGCGAATACAGAAACTGAAAGTGTAACAGCGATAATGATAACAGTTTTACATGACCCCTTTTCTGCAAAACATGAAGCAACTCTCAACTGTTAGTCCTGTTTAATTAGATTATTTTTCAGAAAAAGATTGAGTTTGTGATTTTCACCTGTGATTTGTTGCAGCGGGACTTCAACCATAGAAGCATTATAAAACCTATAATTCTCAAAGCGGAGAGTACAGCTCGGCCTCAAAATCCCGGCGCCAATTATTCCGCTACAACACGAGGGAATATCATCAATAGCCCTCGTCAAACACTCGGTACAATCTGCGGCAGATAAATCCGGGGTGCACTGCTCCAGCGCGTAAATCGGCTGCAGATCAGGTGCCGTTGTATTGCCGGCGGCCACCTTCTTGGACGAGCCCCCGTCGGCCGCAAATCTCCTGAGACTCTCCAGCAAAGCTTTCAGCTCCTGATCGTGGCGCTGCGGGTTCAACGTTGCCAAAGTGCTGGGAATCCGAGAGACGGGCTCAATTTGCAGTATTCCGAATATGGGCTGGCTCGCGTATCTGACCATGCACGTCTCGTTCCAGAAGATAGCGTTTTTCCGATTGGGACATCGTTGCACGGTTGCTGGAGCTGTGGCGCTCACGCATTCGCGGCAGGCTGGCAGCGAGATGTCACCTCTGCACAGGACTATGGCGTTGACGGTGTCGGGGCTCTGGCCCACGGAGGCGTTGTGGAAACCACTGCTGCTCATGTTAGAGGAGAGAGAGGCGATGAGGGCGTTGAGGTTGGCCTCGTAGATGCTGTTGTTTGCGAAAGTGTCACCGCTTACTCCACAGATTGGCTGGGATGTGGCTGAAGGAAACCATAGCACTAGAAGAATGTTGAGGATGACAAGAATCCTCCATCCTGAAGCTATTGACATCGTTCGATTCAAAGCCAGCTTTGAATATTTTATTTGTAGATCCGACTTTTTCCAGAACAAACATATTCTAGATTAACGATATAACTGTAACACTTTGACGAGTTGAAGAGTTCTTGACTGATAATATTAGGTTTGTTTGCACGTTGCAGATGATTTTTCAAAGAAAGAGATGGATAGTATTGGACGCCAGTGTATGCCATATTTCAGGCTTGACCCGCTTCTTTAAACTAATGTAATTTTCAAAATCAATCCAATTCGTGGCAACCGATGGATGGAACTAGTTTACCATTTCTTTCTCCTTCTAAATTATTCCAAAGCTGCCTAGGAAATTGCAAAAAACAACAAATACTAAAGATTTCAGTGGGACAAGTTCAGACTTTTTAATATTAAAATTATATCAACCAAATGAGCTTCTGGAATTTGAAATCCTCTCCCTCTACATTACTTTACATGTTTTATTTTTTCAAAACATAAAAATCAACGAGAAAACGGAGCATTACAACATGCATAATCTCCCGGCAGCGATAAAATCAAATTCTGGTGGATGAGAATGACAAGCTCTTGCAAATCAACGAGGTACTAACTCAGTGATTGAAACATCGTTTTGAGTCGAGCCTTCAGACACACCTGTTCTAAACTTCAATCCTTCGGTAGAGTTCGTATCATATTTCTGGAAACCTGAATTCACGGGACCATAATGACTAGCCATATAAAACGCAGGCTCGGAAGGTACCGGCAGAGTCATAGTTGAGCTACTGAGCATCAAAGCAACCGAAGCCATTGTTGGCCTGTTTGAAGGGTTTTCTTGAACGCACAGCAATCCCATGTGGATGCATCTCACCATATCACGTATGGAACCCCCTCCATTCGTCAGCACAGGATCAATCATATTTGCAGCTGTCCCATCTCGCCAGTTCTTCCATGTCTGAGAATGTGAAACCGCCGTTAGTTGCAGTTTTACTATTATTTTGCTTTAAAGTTATTATGCTAGAGGCATGTTCACTTACGAGAGTCAAGAGGTCATCCACATTCTCCCCAGCTTGGATACAAACATTTCTTTGACCGCTCACGATTTCCAGAACCAGCACCCCAAAACTAAAGACATCCGACTTGATGGAGAACTGCCCATGCATTGCATATTCGGGTGACATATATCCACTGCATATGCAGAAAAAGTGATCAATTAGGGAGGAAAGAGTAATAGTTTCCTGAGATTCTGTACTAAGGTTAGTACTGCTGAACTTACTAAGTTCCAACAATTCTGCTTGTATTTCCTTGAGTTTCATCAGGTTTAAATAATCTTGCCATGCCAAAATCTGCAATTTTAGGATTCATATCTCCATCTAACAACACATTACTAGCTTTCAGATCACGATGTATGATCTTGAGACGAGAATCTTCGTGCAGGTACAGAATTCCCTTCGCAATTCCCCCAATGATCTTGTAGCGTTGATCCCAATCCAACTGTAAGCGTTTGACTGGATCTACAATACCAGAGAAATGCAAGCCATTACTATTTGCTAAAATGAGAAAAACCGAGTATTGATGTTGGATGAAACTAAAGCGAAACATTACCAAATATGAACTGGTCTAGGCTTGCATTCCGAACAAATTCATATACTAGTACCCTCTCTGTTCCTTCCATGGAGAAACCTAAGAGCCTGACAAGATTCCTATGTTGAAGTTTGGCAACCAACATAACCTCATTCTTGAATTCCACATTGCCTTGTCCCGAGTCCCTGGACAACCTTTTGACTGCTACTTCTTCACCAGATTGAAGTTTCCCCTGAGATCAGAACAAAATGACTCAAAACAGTTGAACTGAGAATTGAGTTTATTATTATTAAAGAAGAATATTTACTTGGATACCTTATAAACAGCCCCAAATCCACCTTGCCCCAGCTTGTTGGCGTCGTCAAAATCGCCAGTTGCAGCTCTAATCTTGCTAAACTCGTATTGCAGAGATTCAACATCGCTAATGTCATCAGCAGCTAATTCAACAAGCAAAAGAAATAGTTGAGGGTCAGTTCCCACTTCCCATAAGTAGATAATATACCATTCTCCAAGAATCTCATATGTTGAATATAGATTAAAAGGGGAAAAAAATCTTACTCTCGGTGATTTCATATGCCTTCTTCTTCATTCTTTTTCTCATGAAGATGATAGCACAAACAGCAAATATAAGAGCCACTCCAACTGGAACCACTATGATGATGATAACTTTTGTTGTATTATCATCTTTCTTCCCAGGTCTTGTATTATTTCCTGCAAAATCAGAAGCAGTTCTTACATCAAGATGTGATTTTGACCCTGGTTAATTTCTTATCGGCATTACACCAAAATAATTAAATTACTTATTCAGGAACTTCACTGAATGATATGTCTGATTAACTACATCCGCACAATCTGATCTCTATTTATAGTGCTAAGTCGAAGTTGAAATTAGTTAGGCCTAGTTTTTGGGTGAAGATGTTCTTCATTAGTCCCCCTGAACTTCAGACACAAAACTTCCATACAAGCAAATAAAGAAGAAAACGAAGGGAATTCAAGAATAGTTATTAAATTCTTCAGCCAGTGAATTGGAGAGACACAAGCTCGCGTCAAAAGCTAGCGTTTTTCGTCAAAATTCAATTGGAGACGATAGAGGTGTACACTATCCTAAAAGTTGTAACAAGAAATCACATTAAAACAACATATTTCATCTTAGGGATCAAATAAAAAACCCCAAAACTCAGTTTAGGGCTTCCATACCACAAGGAACGGTTTTGATTGAGGAGGGTGAGAGCAGCACAATTACCTGGCGGTGGTGAAGTTACCAGTGGCGGTAGTACCCGCAATTCCCTGAGCCGAGTTTCGTTGTAGAAGCCAGTAATTTCGTAGCGAATATTGCAGTTGGGGCCGAGCACTCTGAACCCCTGCGAAATATAATTTCCCAAAAACCTGGCATTCCCGCTCAAGCAATTCCGGCAATCTTCCGATGAAAAGTCTGGAGTACATTGTACGAGCCCATAAATGGTCAAGTCTGAGGAGTTCCGAGCCCCCGCTCCAACCTTGAGAGCGGAAGTGCCGTTAGCCGCCTGTGCCGTGAGAGTATTTAACAGAATGGACCGGTCGTCCGTGAAGCGATCCCCGTTTGAAACATTTTGTGAATTGAGTAGCGCAACAGTGGGATCAGCTGTCTGCGTCTGTTGCGTTTCGTCGATATTTTGAATTATCAGGAAGAGGCGCACGCATAAGATACGCATATATCATGCGATATTTGTTTCCTAGTTTTGAGGCTGATATTTCTAGGTTTTATTCCTAGAGTTTCTGTGCATGTAGTAGTATATATATCTCCCTAGCATGTACATCGTTTATCAAGATATATGAATATATTTTTCGCCGTTTTCTTCATGGTACCAGAGCGGTCGATCGACTAAAACAAAACACTGCTTCCGCACTTCCTCCGACTCCTCTAATCCTCCTCGTCTCCATGGCAGCAAAAGGCGCAGACAAAGTAGGGCTTGCCAATGATGTAATGTCACCTTATTACATCGGACCCTCCGACAACCCTAGCCACGTCTATGTCACGGACGTTCTCAATGACGGCAATTACGGAGATTGGTTAGAGGAGATGAGTAACTGCTTACTTGCAAAGAATAAATTCGGATTTGTAGACGGAACGATGCCGATGCCCGACGACGGTTCCGGAGATCTACTTGTATGGAAACGATGCAATGCCATGGTGAAAGGTTGGCTCATCGTTGCGATGGATAAAGAGATTAGAAACAGCGTCAAACACACAAAAACGGCGCGAGAGATATGGAAAGATTTGGAAGAAAGGTTCGGAAAAGAGAGCGCTCCTAAGGCGTATGAATTAAAACGAAACCTCACCTTGACTCGACAAGAAAAATTGTCTGTCTCAGCGTACTACACCAAGATAAAGGGATTATGGGACGAAATTGATGCTATTTCCTCAACGCCGAAGTGTTCATGTGGACTGTGCACATGTAACATGCCTAAGATGTTCGCAGAGAAGGTCGAGAGAGAACGTGTATACGAGTTTCTGATGGGCCTCGATGATACCTTCAACACTATTCGGAGCCAAGTCTTAAGTATGAAGCCACTGCCGAGCCTTGGAGCGGCTTATCATCTCGTGGCCGAAGATGAAAGACAGCGAATGATCTCAACGAATAGAAGCCCTGCTATTGATGGAGCAGCATTCCAGGTGCAAAGGCAAGAAGGAAGAGAGGGAGGCCCCAGCCGACGCGACATCAACAAGGATAAAACTCCACCTCAGTGTGGAAACTGTGGAAAGATGTGGCACACGATCGAGAACTGCTACGAGATCGTTGGATACCCTGAGAATCGAAGGGTAGGAAAGCCATGGAGGAAACCAGCCAAGAAGCAGAACCTCACTCACCGAGCGGCTCACGTCGACGTTGATTCTCCTGTCGACCCTAGCATTGTGCAAGGTTTTACTTCGGAGCAACTCACACAACTGCGAGAATTCCTTGCGCACGGTGGTGATAACAGCGCAGGCGCCAATCCAGCGGTCAACATGGCAGGTAACATCGACATACATGTGTCATGGATAATTGACACAGGTGCTACTGAACACATATGTTGTCGCGAAGGAATGTTTGAGTCTCTTACGGTAAATAATGGAGGTATTCCTGTCAAAGTTCCTAATGGTGAGAAAGTACCCGTTGCTGGGATCGGGAACGTCGTGCTAGCAAATGGCATAAAATTGGACCGAGTGCTTTTCGTTCCAAGCTTCCAGTGCAACCTCATTTCCGCAAGCCGTTTAACAAAGGAGCTTAACTGCACACTAACTTTCTTCTCGAATTTTTGTGTCGTACAGGACTCCGTCTCGAAGAGCCAGATTGGAGCGGGTGAGCAGCGTGGTGGTCTATATCTCATGAAACCGGCTGGCGATACTCGGGAAGTTTTCTCTATAAAAGTCGACAATGACACATGGCATAGAAGACTTGGGCATGCTTCTCGGATAAAATTACAAGGTTTATGTGAGATGCCACACGACATCTGTGATATTTGTATGAGAGCAAAGCAAACCAGATTACCCTTTCCTTCTAGTAGCATTCGAACAAGTAACTGTTTTGATTTACTTCATTGTGATATTTGGGGTGCTTATAAAACTTCTTCACTTACTGGGGCACATTACTTCCTCACTATTGTAGATGACTTCAGTAGGGGTGTATGGATATATCTCATGAAATTTAAGTCTGAAACTAGCAAGTATCTTAAGCTTTTCTGCAACATGGTTAGAACCCAATTTGGCCGGAATGTTAAACGCATTAGAGCGGACAATGGGGGGGAGTTTCAATCTCGTGAGATGTTAGATTATTATAGTGAACATGGAATGTTGCTTGAAACCTCGTGTCCTCACACGCCTCAGCAGAATGGGGTAGTCGAGCGAAAACATAGACATATACTTGAGATTGCTAGATCCCTACGTTTTCAAGCTAATCTACCACTTAGTTTCTGGGGAGAATGTGTATTAACCGCCGTATACATAATCAATCGATTACCATCAAGGATCTTACATGGTCGAACGCCACATGAGATACTGCTGGGCACACGACCTACCTATGAGCACATGAGGGTGTTTGGGTGCCTAGTCTATGCGAAGGATACTAGCAGGGGGGTCGATAAGTTTGCAACTAAGGGAAGAAGATGTGTGTTTATTGGGTACCCCCATGGACAAAAGGGGTACAAGGTTTTTGATCTTGATACTCGAGCAACATACACAGCGAGGGATGTTCGATTTATTGAGGATAACTTCCCTTACTCTGATGAGACAAAAGAGAAGGCAAATAGTAAGGAGACAACAAGAAATGTGACAGACGAGGGCGTTCATGAGGAGGCCAAGTTGCGTGTTGAAGAGAGCAGAGACGGTGAAGTTAATATTGAAGAGAACTCTCAAGGTGCCGATACTACAACGACACTTCGACAAAGCTCCAGAACACGGCAACAGCCTGCATATCTCCAGGAATACGAGGTCCAGCTACCGAGCTCTATAGACCACTCGCGCCCCGCCTCCGACATGGACTCTTCTACGGTACACCCCATAACAAACTATGTTGCTTATGATAACTTTTCCTATTCACATAAATGTTATCTTGCTGCTATTGACGCTCAAGTCGAGCCTAAATCCTTTGCCCAAGCTGCGAAATCTAGCGCATGGAGAGCAGCGATGCAGCGCGAAATTGAAGCCCTGGAATTAAACGGAACATGGGATTTAGTCTCATTGCCGAGTGGGAAGAAAGCAATCGACTCTAAGTGGGTGTACAAAATCAAATACAAGCCAACGGGTGAGGTGGAGAGATACAAGGCTCGCCTGGTGGCTAAAGGTTTCACACAAATACCGGGTGTGGACTTCCACGAAACATTTGCACCGGTTGCCAAATTAGTTACCTTGCGCTGCCTCCTAGCTGTTGGAGTCAAGAAAAACTGGATAATGCACCAACTTGACGTTAATAATGCGTTCTTGCATGGTGACCTACATGAGGATGTGTATATGAAGGTTCCGCAAGGGTACGCGAAAGGTGGCGAGAACCGTGTGTGCAAACTCCGTAAGTCCTTGTATGGACTACGACAGGCTTCCCGGAACTGGTATAATCAATTTACAAAGGCCTTAGTCAAGGTGGATTTTAAGCAGTCACATGCGGATCACTCGTTATTTATTTACAAGAAGGGTGCCGCATTCGTCGCCGCATTGATCTACGTCGATGATGTGTTGATTGCTGGGAATGATGCTGGTAAAATACAGAACGTCAAGGAGCTGCTCGACAAGCAATTCAGTATCAAGGATTTGGGCCCCATCAAGTATTTCTTGGGCATCGAGATGGCTCGATCAAGGGAGGGTATTGTCCTGTCCCAGCGAAAATATGCAATTGATATACTGAAAGATGTTGGAATGGAAGGTTGCAGACCCAGTAAGATGCCCATGGAACAAAATGCACATTTAGATATGGGGGAGGCGAGTCCAGAAGTCGATGAGCAACAATATCGTCGCTTACTCTACCTAACAGTGACGCGACCCGACATTCAGTACGCCGTCAGCATACTCAGCCAATTCCTATCCAAGCCCAAGCAAGTGCATCACGATGCAGCTCTCCGCATTGTCCGGTATATTAAGGGAACCGCAGGACAAGGCATCCTTCTACCAGCAGATGGAGGTTTAGAGCTGGTAGCCTACTGCGATTCTGACTGGGGAGGGTGTTGTCTGACTCGACGATCACGAACTGGATACGTGGTTGAGCTAGGAGGAGCACCCGTATCATGGCGGACCAAGAAACAAGGAGTGGTGTCGCGCTCATCGGCAGAAGCCGAATATCGAGCGATGGCAACTACGGTCAGTGAGGTGATCTGGCTACGGTGGTTGATTCGAGAGTTGGGAGTTGAACAACGCGGCCCAACTCGCCTCTATTGTGATAACCAAGCAGCTCGGCAGATTGCAAAAAATCCAGTCTACCATGAACGGACTAAGCACGTAGAGATGGATTGCTATTTCGTACGCGAAAGAGTTGAGTCAAGAGAAGTTGAACCATCTGCGATCCACACGTCTGAACAAGTTGCCGACATACTCACAAAACCACTCGGCGCTGATCAACTGCGGTACTTATCCGACAAGTTGGGAGTTCGAAACCTTCACTCGCCAACTTGAGGGAGGGTGTTGCGTTTCGTCGATATTTTGAATTATCAGGAAGAGGCGCACGCATGAAAGATACGCATATATCATGCGATATTTGTTTCCTAGTTTTGAGGCTGATATTTCTAGGTTTTATTCCTAGAGTTTCTGTGCATGTAGTAGTATATATATCTCCCTAGCATGTACATCGTTTATCAAGATATATGAATATATTTTTCGCCGTTTTCTTCAGCGTCCGGTGTATAGGATCGTTGGAGTAGCGCAACGTGCAGAATTCGTACCATATAACAGCCTGTCTCTAGTTGGGGCATAACTGGAGTACCTCGCGCGTAGAGGAGTCGACACAGGCGCGACACTCGGCGAGGGTCTGGTCAGCTCTGCAGAGAGCGAAGCCGTTGACCGTATCCGGGCTCTGGCCGACGGATGAGGTGTAGAAGCCGTTGTCGGTCATGTTTAAGGAGAGAGAGCGGAACAGGGCGTTGAGGTTGGTGCTGTATGTGCTGTTGCTTGTGTAATTCCCGTTGCTCGTACATCTGTAGGGATTGCCCTGGGCGCTCACGGTGGATGAAAGGTAGAGCAAGATGAGCAGAGATATCATAGAGATTTTGGTGCTACCCCATGAACACATGACTGGAGAGGAGGGAGGAACAGTAGGGAAGAGACAACAACTTTGCTTCCTCCCTTCCTTCCTCCACTTTTCAAATTTCAATTTCGATATTATCTTAATCTGACCCTGTTGTGTTGTGAGGGAAAACCATTCTTGTTTGATGAATATATAGAAAAATAAAAGAAGAAGGAAAAAAAAAAAGGTCCTACAAAATTAATTATGTTTCACACTCCCTCTACCAATCGTAAAATGTATAAGTGAGATATTTTTTTAATTATAAAAATAAAAGTAATAAATTTTAGTATTAAAGAATTAGTAAAGCAATTATAAGTTGGGCGGGTGGATAGAAATTAGAAAGTAATAAATGAAGAAGACTGGACTCCATAACGACAAAGATGTGCATGAGAGAAAAGTCTCGTCGAAGACGGTCATTTATTAAGCAGATTTGATATTTGGATATTATTTTTCTTGTCCGCGTCGCTTCCTCCTATTTATACCTCAAGACTAAAAGAAAGAGGAGCATTGAGATTGAAATTTGAATCACGTTTTATGATAGAAGATTTTGTTTAATCTTTAAAAGGAGCAATACTTAAATGTTTCGATATGAATGTGATCGACTTGTATGGAATTGCATGATGTGTCTAGTTAAATCGTATTATTCACAATCATTCAATTTACGAATTTTTGCTTTGTTGACAATAAATGCACTTTACTACGATGAAGAAAAACTAGGCAGCTGATATATAGATGTAGTTGGCGTTCTATTAATGATCACATCATTTTCGATCGGGTGCATTATTCATTATAGTAAGCAAGCAAAGAAAATTATATAAACCGAGGGTGATCAGCGAGGATATAACTCAGTGACAGACATTTGATTTTGAGATGAATCTTGAGATACAGCAGCTGCCGCTGCATTCGGATTTGATGAGGTAGACGACTCCTTTGAATTGAATTCGTGAACGACGGGACCGAAGCGACTCGCCATGTAGAACGCAGGCTCCGAAGGTAGTGGCAATGTGATGGTGGAACTGCTCATCATCAAAACAATGGAAGCCATTGTTGGCCTGTTCGCCGCATTTTCTTGAATGCACAGCAATCCCATGTGAAGGCATCTCACTACATCCTTCATACCCTTGTCCAACAATATAGGATCTATCACTTTTTCAGGTGTCCCTTCTCGCCAAGATTTCCATGCCTGAAAATAATATTACATTAGTTGTTACTTCAACATTCTATGCCTTGCCTAGGTTTGATTTGATAGTACGTACACAGGTCAGGAGGTCCTCTGCTTCCTCCTCATTTTGGATATAAATATTTCTCCGACCAGCTATGATTTCCAGGACCAGCACTCCAAAGCTAAAGATATCGGATTTGGTGGAGAATTGGCCGTGCATTGCATATTCAGGCGACATATATCCACTGCATGCATATCAACATTAAATATTTCATCCTAGAAAATGCTTTGATGTCTTTATCCTTGGAAAGCATAATAAAACTTACTAAGTTCCAACAATCTTGCTTGTATTTCCTTGAGTTTCATCCTGTCCACACAGTCTTGCCATACCAAAATCTGCGATTTTAGGGTTCATATCTCCATCCAAAAGTATGTTACTCGCTTTGAGATCACGGTGAATGATCTTGAGTCGAGAATCTTCGTGCAAGTACAAAAGTCCCTTTGCTACTCCCCCTATGATCTTGTAGCGTTTATCCCAATCCAATTGTGAACGTTTGATAGGGTCTATATTGCATGCAATCAATTACATGAGAGTGTGATAACTAAATGGAATTTGTATATAAAACTGAAAGCAAAAGGTTACCGAAGATGAGCTTGTCTAGGCTTAGATTCTGAACGAATTCATATATGAGTAACCTCTCAGTTGTTTCTGTGGAGAACCCTAAGAGCCTGACCAGATTCCTATGTTGAAGTTTGGCCATTAACAACACTTCATTCTTGAATTCTGCAATGCCTTGCCCCGAATTCTTGGACAACCTTTTCACAGCTATTTCTTCGCCAGTTGGCAAACTTCCCTGATATCATGAAAATAGAAACGAAACCATCTTAATTTACTTTTATACATGGCAGATTGGCAGTAGGTTTTCAATTCTTACGTGATAAACAGCACCGAAACCACCTTCCCCTAGCTTGTTGGAATCAGCAAAATCATTGGTTGCATCCCTTATTTTGCCAAAATCATACTGCAGGGACTCAGCAGTGCTAATCTCTTCAGTAGCTGCTTTTCACAAATTGTAGATTAATGACATGAAAATTCAGATTAATTATTTGCATCCGCAGTCAACTTAATTACAGTGAACATATATTATTAATTCACATACCCTGAGGCATATAATCTGCCCTCCTCTTCATTCTTTTTCTCATGAAGAAGGCAGCGCAACCAACAAATAATAGAGTCACTCCAGCTATAACAACAATGATGATGATAACTTTAGTATTTTTGTCATCATCTTTCTTTCCTGGGCTAGTATTATTGTCATTTGTTCCTGCAAAATACACAAATAGTGAAACAAAATATAAAATGAACCCTATAGTTAGTGGAAAACAACGATTAAATGAACATCATGAAAAAGGCAGTAAATCTTGTGAAACCGGAAAACTACCCGGCGACGTCGGCGGTGAGGGAGTTGGAGGCGAAGGCAACGATAACGGCGATATCAGGAGTTCCCTGAGCCTAGTATCATTGTAGAAGGTGTAGAGCTCGTAGCGAAGGTTGCAGCTGGGCATGAGCATCCTCACTCCAGGAGCTGCCCCGCAGCAATTCAGAGATTCCTGAGCAGCTTTCTGTAAGCAGTTATCGCATTCATCTTCAGACAAATCCGGAGTGCACTGCATCAACATGTTAAGCGTCTGAGAAGCAGATATGTTGGTGGTCCCGGCTCCGACCTTGAGCACTGGCCCTCCGTTGGCCGCCTGCGCCCGGACACCATCAAACAGTCTTGTCCGGCCCGTCCCAAATTCATCCGGATTCGGCACTTGTGCAGTATTTCTCAACCACGTTCCCGGATCAGTTGCCTGGGTTCCATAGATGACCTCGTTTGAGTAGCGCAGCATGCAGAATTCGTACCATATAATGGCTTGTTTCTGATTTGGGCACTGTTGCAGCAGTCCATCCGAGGCAGTTTGGACACATGCACGGCACTGATCGAGGGTTCGATCGCCTCTGCAGAGAGCGAGGACATTGACTCTGTCTTCACCCAGCCCCGCGGAGGCGTTGTAGAACCCGGTGTTTGAGGAGAGAGAGGAAAGTAGGGAGTCGAGATTGGCTCTGTAGGTGCTGTTAGTGGTGTAGTTCCCATTTCTCAGACAGACAAACGGATTTAGATCCTGGCCTGTTACAGAGGCTGAAAGCTTTATCAAAACCAAAACAATCACACTCAGTTTCCAGCTTGCACGACTCATCATTACTAGCTAACTCAAAAGAACGCTGGCTGAGGAGAAATATATACAGTCTACAGAAGAATATGTGAGGAACTAAAAAGCACAGGTTTTCCAAATGTGGCAAGCTGTCGAGCAGAAATGAAAAAGGGACCCAGTCCGAGAAAAATCTACCCATCAGTTATAAATGTAAGAGAGAGAGTTGGTTGACGAAACAAGCTGCAGTGTGAAACGACTTTGGCGTGGACTAGGATTCCTTGATTTCACTGTTGTTGTATTGAAAGAAATGAAGGGATGAATAAGACTGGAGTTAATAAGGACAAAAGGAAGCAACGGAGACTTGGAAAAGTCGTCGCAAACTACAATCTAGTCTTATCAGCAATCAACTCCATATTTGGAAATGGATGACTCAATCTATGAAAATTCAAAGTTTCCCAACCCATGAATCACGAATGGTGTGCTTCGCAAACAGAATAGCAATGTGCATTGTAGATTGGCTTCCTGACCTCCAAGATGCCGTTGCCATTAATTTCCATGATTCCTTCCATTAATTCCAAGTATGTTACAGTGATATGATATCTTTCAGTTTCAGTTTACTCGATCGGTGTGATAAGAATATAAGTTGATAGGCATATATTGACTAAAATCATACTTTATTATGTATAAAATCTTGAATGACATTATGTGCACTTATAAAACAAATCAAGCTAAAATATTATGATTAAACCTTTGCACCGATTCAGGCCTAAATTAATTCTTCTCATGATGTACAGAAGATCAACGGTGCCCAAACTAATACAAAAATAAAAATGCAAAACAAGAAAACCCATTTGTTGTGTGGCCCAAAATATTTATCACAGCTAGCGGAATAAAATCACAGAAGCCATTCTTTGATTTGCACAAGGGATGTCTTCCAAAATAGGACCAAAAAATAATGTTTGTAGACTGTAGAGTACAAAAAGAAGGCCACAAATATGGGCCAATAAGTAGTAAAAGATTGCAGTAGAAGGCCCAAAATTAGTTTGACTCCGGCTATAAATAACGAATCCGCCCTCTGACTCGACCCAATCGGATAGTGACACATTAATTTAAGAGGAAATAATTTTAACTAGCCAAATTTTATAACTACATGCATAAAATAGCCACCCTTATGAAAAACTACACAAAATAGCCAAATTGTACTTTGTCTGTCATATATGTCTTAGTCCACCAATCAATTTTTTCGGTTTATGTGTAAACCCTAACAGAATTGTTTTTTTATTATTAAAAATTTATGGTTTCATTTAAAAATTAATAATAAACCAATAAAATATTAGGGAATATATCATCAGCTTGATTTCGGCATTTTCCAGCTTGAGTTCGGCATTTTCAGCTTGATTTCGTCTTTTTCAGCTTGATTTCGGAATTGACTATATTAATTTTTTAAACTTATCTTGATTTCGTCATTTTCAATATATTGAGCTTGAGTTCGATAATTTACAGCTGAATTCACCATTTTTATTTTAAAAATTATGCATGCTTATTTTATAAATATTCATTAATAATTCACCATGTAATTATTTTACTAACGAAATTATATTTTGAACTAAAGAAATAATCATAATTTAATACATAATTTTGTTTACAAATGGAAGTTGTTATAATTTCGGCTGGAGTTTGAACCTGTTTTTAGATTTTAAATTACATTACATGTATTGAATACAAATTCCTCATTTGCGAAACACGGGTATTTTGAATTGAAATCATGCAAATCACAAGTATTTGGAATTGAGATGTGAGATATAAATAAGCATTCAAATATGAGATTTGTTGTTCACACATATTGCAATACGTACAATAAAATTTGTAAAAATGTAACAAATTAATTAGGCGGAATTCTTTCCGGACAAGCACGTTTTGTGTGACTAGATGATCCACAAATACTACATTTTTTTGGTGCTCGTCGTCTACTAGTCGATGTTTGTCCCGCCTGTGCTCCCGAAGGACGACGACTATTTCTTGGTCGACCGGCTTGGCGATTGACAATGGGTGGCAAAACAACACATGCTTGTGCCTCCGGTGATACAATCCACTCATCTCTTGGAGGAAGAGGGTGTACAATTCCTCCATAAGTTTCTCGCCAGTTTGATGTCTTGTAGTACTCCGAAACATAGTCGTACACACCTAAACCCTTGAAGCTGCAACAATAATAATTAAAAACTTGATCGTTATGAATGAAAGTTTAATTATATCGATATATTTTACTAGCCGAATTGCAGCAATATCATGTGAACATGGAATCAGATCCATCTGAAACTCCCGGCAATCGCATAAGCTGTCTTCAAGATCCACCTTCCAAGTTCTATCCTTGTCTTTGACTTTGAAATGATATTCAGAAACAGGCGTTACCGTGTACCTGTGTGAAATATCCGACAATGGACTCATTTTGGCCACTACTTCCTCAGTCACGTCATCGTATCTTGCAAAGGCCTTAGCTCGCCGTTCATCGAACCATTTTTCGACAATGAGTCTATATAGCTCAATAATGGAACAGATGGGTAGACGTCTAGCATCTAATAACCTGGAGTTGAACACTTCTGCTGCATTCGATGTCATGAAGCTATAACGGCGAACCGGACATTTAGACCTAGCCCACTTTTCAGGCCCCACTGTCATGAGTTTGTTGTATGCAGTGGGGCAATGCTGTTGAATCTGGTCCATTGCCTTCTGATAGACGATAGAACGGTATGCATAGGCTGCCTTGTGGTATAACTGCATGATAGTTGAATTGAATGTCGTCAACTTATTTTGAATATGATAACCACATAAGGCATGCGTCGCCTCTGGATAAACTGAGCTTACTGCCTTGACAATGCTGATGTGTTGGTCCGAAACAATTAGCAATTGTGGACTACAATCGAAAGCCATTCGCAGTCACATAAACCACGTCCAGCTCTCATTGTTCTCGATCGATGCAAATCCAATAACCAGAGGAAA
The DNA here is from genome assembly GCA_026898455.1 of Plectranthus barbatus. Taxonomy (NCBI): domain Eukaryota; kingdom Viridiplantae; phylum Streptophyta; class Magnoliopsida; order Lamiales; family Lamiaceae; genus Plectranthus; species Plectranthus barbatus. Next base: position 2,048 of record JAPKLW010001796.1, on the reverse strand, counting down.
AATTTGTTCGTTGCCATCTTTGGTAACAGCAACCAATAACACACCTTTATTTTGCCCCTTCAGGTGTGTAGCATCCACCACAATCACTTGCCTTAAACAAGTCCCGAAAGCCGCACGTGACACACTCAAGGCAACAAAGAAATGGCGTAATCGTTGATCCTCGCCGATATCCACGTCTGTAATAGTGCCCGGATTCCATTTTTGGAGAACATTGAGATATTTTGGTAGCAAGTTGAATGATTCTTCTATGCCACCATAAATCATCGATATAGCTCCATTTCTAGCGCGCAATGCATTGTTGTAACTGACCTTAATACCAAAACTCTGTTGTAGTTCAGCCATTATATCGCGCGGCTTGATGATAGATCCTTGTATACGCATCCTCCGAGCAAAGTAAGCTGAGATTGCCTTTGATCGTATAGTTCTACTGCGGATGTTGTTTAGACTCAAAGTACAACTATGAGTTGGGATGAATTCGCGGACTACCCAATATCCCGCTGAATTCGAGGCACGTAGGATGAATGTACAATTAGGATTGCGGCTGCAATTGTACACCACCCGAGTTGTAGAAGAACGCGTCACTTTGAATTCAACGTGATGCTCCATGTGCCAAAGTCCGACAACCACGTACAAGTCCTCTTTTCTCCAAAACATTTTGCCCTTTTCCAGTTTCCCTTCCAATACTTCTTGTACATCTGGCAATACAGGTGAGTCGGATGTATCTATCGGAATAATTGGAAGTAACCAAATATTCATTTGACTGCTTAGACTTTCAATTGTTTCTGCCGGTAATGGGTTAGCCGGAAGTAGGCTTGATACAATGGCACCCATCCCACCTTGTTCTCTCACCCAAGAGGTGAAATCTTCAATTGTACAATTGAACAATGAAGCATTGTAATTTTGGCGTTCATCACCATCTGATGAGTCTGTATCGAATTCAGCTTCTTCATCATCGGAATGGACAACTATATTCTGATTTTGTTGGTGCGCACCGAAATCAGCATCATCGTCACTGTCATCATCTGGAGCATTTTTATTTGAATCTGGGACTGGAGAACTTCGACTTTCACTGCTTCCCTCTCCAAATCTCACTGATGATGAAAAACGATGTAGTTCTTCTGGTGTTGGACTATAAGGGTTGTGTGGTTGTGGACTCAATGAAGCCATGTGTAGCCTGTACGGAGATGGTTGTCTGCGAGATCCTCCAGCACCCCCATCGGATTGCAAGTTCATCACTAAATAAACATTCGGCTCCCAATACATGTTACAAAGCCGTTGAAGGAGCGTGTTTGTTGCGAGCACCGAAGGAACCGTCCTCCCACTTCTTGTTTCAGCAAGATATAAAGAGTGTAAGAACCCACCATGGCATGAGAATGGAGGATGTATTGAACATTCCTATGCAATTCTTCTAGTGTGATATCATGAGAGGGTATCATGACAACTCTTTCATCTCCACCGATGTAGTTGTATAGATTGTCCCATTGACCATTGTAATGCAAAATGATAGAACGGTAATCCATTTTTTTAATTTAGAGAGAATTTTTGGAGAATGAGTGTTTGAGAGGGTTTAGAGATAGTTTTCAGAGTATGGGATTGTTTTGAGGATGAAACAAATTACAATTCAATTTTCTGAGAAAAATTGAATTGTAATTCAGTCCCCGAATGGTCCGAAATTATTTCTGTATTGTATAGTACATATTCAATAGTCATACTACAATTATTTGAGCAACTTTCCAGTAAAAAATTGACCATATTAATTATCAGTTTGAATTCAATGTATTGGCATGCATGTGTTTTGTACGATGCATGCAAAAGTGACAGTCATTCACGTGAGAAAAAACTTGATTTATAGATTATTTTTTAAAAAATCCGAAATAAATAACAAAATGCCGAAATCCATCTCAAATTGCCGAAATCAATCTCAATTTGGCGAAATCCATCTCAATTTGGTGAAATATATCCCTTTAAATCCTGCCCAATTTTTATCAATTTCTCATCCGTTTTTTTTTAATTTTTTTTAACTAAAAACCGAAATCAATCTCAATTTG
>JAPKLW010001795.1:135414-150923 GCA_026898455.1 Plectranthus barbatus | reverse complement strand
CTACGAATTAAATTAAATAGGAGCATGCATAGGGCATCTACTGTTTGCCATGACATTTATTTTGATATCCATAAATCAAATCCGGAGTTTTAATAAATGGCGATTCATGTCGCCTATTGTAGACTCAGTTCCTACAGTTTACAGTTTTATTTACCTTACGCACTTTACAGTTTTCAACTATATCTTGAAACCTTCAACACTTAGCGTGTAAGTGTTGGAGCGTATAAACTGTTGACTGCTCATAACTGTAAAACTGTTAAACTAATCTGCTGGCTAACGTAAACTGTGTTTCTAAAACTGTCAAGCAAAAACTGTGTTAATTAGAAACTGAACTGCTTACTTAGAGTGTAGTTAACTGTTTTAATACTTCCGCTGCACTTTACACATACTCTGATCTGGGACCAACGAGTGGTATCAGCGCAGGTCGATCTTACTAGACTGTCCTGTTTTGAGTCGGTTAAGACTGGATCCGTACTTCCTTACACTCTAACTATTTGTTTAGTGTGTTTAACGAGAAGGTTACTTTTAGAAAATGATGACTTATCCTAGCCTTCCCAAGTACAATCTGGAGAAGTTTGAAGTATAGAAGAAGAAGTGCCTTATTCAGCTGAAAGCCACACATCCAGAGATGGATGAAGTTCTGAAGAATGGACCTCTGAAGATTCAGATGCCTAAAGTCAGAACTGCGGTAGGAGAAGATCCAGACGGTGTCGAGTACGTAGACAAGCCTATGGAGGACTGGACATTTGAGGACAATAAACTTTATCATGTCGATTCCATCGCACAAGAGATGATCATACAATCCCTCCCAAATTTCCTACAGGACGCAACTGTAGAAAATAACACTGCCAAGGAGTTGTGGGATTGGGTCAACGATCTCACTAAAGAAACAGAAGTAATGAAGTGAAACAAGAAGCAAGTAGTAGTGGAAAAATATGAATATTTCCAGATGCTACCTGGCGAGACGATCAAATCGATGGAGGCAAGATTTAATGCCATCGTCAGTGAGATGAAGAACCTCGGTAAAGAAGAAAAAGTGGCAGATATGAATGCCAAGATAATTTCAAGACTGCCGAAGGAGGATTGGTTTGTCAAAACCACCACGCTGAAGACCATGGATCTCTCCAAAATGACCACCAAAGAACTGTTCAACGAACTTCAAGCCCATGAATGAGACATCCAGATGGTGAACAGGAATGAGGCTGTTCAAACTCCAAATTCAACAGTTGAGGGTGATGCTACATTCTTCGTAAAGAGAGACTTCCAAAGGCATACAAATAGGCCAGTTTACTTCGAGAAAATGCCTATCAATCGCCAGAAAAGGATGCTTCCAACACAGTTTAGAAGAAGGAAACTGAACTATCAGTTGCCAAACTGGAGGAACAGTTGAAGAACCTGACCATGCTTCTCGAGAAAGCAAAAGGAAAGGATAAGGAAGAACAATCCAGTGACCAGAGGTTCACAAAGAGAGAGCCACGCACATGCTACGAGTGCAACTCTCCAAATCATTTGAAGAAAGTGTTCGAGAAGAGAGCATCCAGAGCTGTTGCCCAAGCAATGCTCACAAGAACCGAAGTGCCAGACATACCGGACCATGATGATGGATACTAAACGTCTGAGGATGAAGGAGATGATGAAGCATTACTTGCTTTCATGGCAACAATTGATGGTGATATTACCAATGATAAAGAAGAAAGCACATTAAACGGCAAAAATTTGGTAACAACAAATCTACCCTCATCTAGTTCATCTATTTGCTTTGATGATTGTTCTGAACCATGTCATTCAAGCTTTGAAGACATCACCTTAAAAAAGATTATCAAAGAATTTGAAAAATTTCATGAAATCAAAGATAAAGTGATTAGTGAAAATGCCTAACTGAAATCAAAAAATTCGGTTTTGACCAATGAACTCGAAAGAACGAGGTCAATCAGTGAGGAACTTGAAAAACTAAAGGGGGAACATTCAAAATTTCTTAAAGATTTTGAAAATGTTTCAAAAGAATGTGACTCCTTGAAGAAAACCGAACCTGTCAAATGTGAATGTTCTTTCAAAAAGAGTTCTAAGAAGTTAGATGAAATTTTGAACGTTCAACAACAATATTTTGATAAATGTGGAATCCGTTTCTCAGAATCTCAATATGATACATCTATGAATAAGCATGCATCCACATCTAGGACTAAGAAAACACCATTGCGCTCTGTCAAAGCAAATCTTAGTCCAAGTCATATGTGATGGGTTTTGTATACTGAAAGCATTTATTTTAATGAGTATACAATGGTTTATTTCTCCTATCAGTCAAACAAACTTACATGTATGTTACAATGGTATCCTCTTGTCTCACCAATAGAGACGATCATACGGCGTGTAGTAGATCGCGGAAGACAGTATGATCACTTGACCTAGTGAGACATAAACTTGATCACAGCCGAGACAACGTATGAGGATACGTCTGTCCGGATGGCTGCAGCATTGTCGGAATAAGTAGTCTGCCTTGGTTACTTGACATGCTGGTACGCAAGGGTGGCATATTGATGGACCGCAGTGAGATGTATTCAACTGTCTGACATCAGCGAATACAAGATCTCGTTCTTGATTGAGTCCAAACCCTAACGAAGGTTCAGGGGTTTGCACGGATTGATTGTTGCTTTGACTTGCCATGGTGGAGAGCCTGAGTAACGTGCTCGTATATCTGCATCTTGGGTAACAACAGTTCGTGTAGTACTGCCTGAGACTGGGTTTAGGTAACCATATTCGAGTAATAGGATGGGGACATTCCCTGAGAAGCTCAATGACATTCATCGTGCCAAAGTCCTGCAGGCTGATTAAGTTCAAGCACGAGTGATAAGGATTGAGTGGTACTACTCAGGAATAATAAGATGTTAATTAATTGTAGATAGAGCTTGTCAGAAGCTCCGATTAATTAATGAATGTCTGGTAACCTTAAATATGGGGATTCTCATTAAATGCAGCCCGTTCTCATAACGTAGTAATAAAGGGGTAGGTCAATATTAATTCTGTGGTGAAAAAGAATTAATATTAATTAATTAATTGTGTCCTGGGTTGTGGACATGAGAATTAATTAATTTATAGGCCCACTTTATTATTTGCATTAGGTCCCAGGTCTGGCCCAAGTAATATATGCTGAATGGAGCCCAGTAGCCCATTAGGGATAAAACCCTAGGTCTATAAATAGATCCCTCTCTCTCTGAAACCCTAGCCACCTTGATTATAATTCAAATCAGTCAAAATCCTAGGGAGAGAGAGAGCTGGGCGGCGCAAGCAGTAGAGGGAGGAGAAAGAATTTTCGACTCTGGCCTACTGATACAGATTTGCGGAATCCTCACCAGTAGGAGATCTGAACAACATTGGGACACAGCTCTGAAGATCTAATCTGGAGAACAAATTATCTTGCTTTCACTTTTGTCTAATTAAATCTTGAAGTTAGAATTTATCTAATTTTTGTTTCCGCAGATTGAATTAATATCGCGTGGTTGATTTAAGTTTTGGAATTCAAACGCGAAAGATCGGTACAAAATCTACGGAGTTCAGGTAAACTCTATTATCCACGTATTAAATCCATAGGAGCATGCTAGGGTTTGTGAATTGTTGTAATGAGCAATAACCATAAATCGATCTGGTTCATTTGGATTTTGTGATTCGGTTCACGTACAAATCCATGCAATATGGTTCTCAAAGAACCAGTAAATCAAGGTGTCAAGACCAAATGCTGGTCAAAATTAGACCCTAAACTGACACCTCGACAGTATGATGACACAGTTCGAAAACTGTCGAGAGGAGAAATAACTCTTCTTCAAAACTGGACAAGCATAATGTTCCATATGCAAGGAATCCAGTTTTACCAACTAGAATGACTAAGCAACACGTAAATGTTGCGAGGAAGTCTGTTCGACAACCAGATAGAAATCCGAGAAGTCATGATAGATCACAGTTCTATCATATTAGACAACCCTAGGTTTGCATTAGGGTTTGGGGCCAATCATCAAATCACAAAACCCTAAATCCCAAAAGATTTGGTGGATGAAGATTTGGAGGCCCTGGAAGATTTGAAAAGATTTGGACTTATCCAAATAAATTCAAAATTCAAATTGTAATAAATAAGATTTTATTTTCCTGTTTTGAGGGGCCACGAGGAATTTTTGTTTGCCTTAATTGTCCTCGAATGCTATGTGATTTACCATTTGCGCAAATTAAGCATGTGTAGATAATAGGAAAGCATGTTTTTTGCTGCTTTTATTATTTACAGCTTTCCAAGCATGCTTATGTTATTAATTTCTTGTTGGATTATATTTTGGGAATTTTTGGGCTTGTTTAATTACATGCAAAAATTTGAAAAATATAATGACAAAGAAATTATATGTGCGCATATAAGAAACCTTTTTGAAAGAAAAATACTAAGCGGATTTTTTTAATTAAAATCAATAAACCTCCACAAAGCGGTCCTAGGTTGTAAGTGTATCCCTCGCTCTAGTAAACGTCTACGAGTGTAGCTTGCTAGTTCTTGGAGGTGCATGGGTACAGTTGTTGGGATTTCTAGACAAACAATTTAAATCATGTGAATAGTGGGAGGGTTTTGCGAAAACGTCTGCGAGTGTAGCTAGCGTAGATCTCTTTCATAAGTATTCTAGGATTGATTTAAATTATAGATAACAAAAGCTTTAAGGGCTGTGCGGTATGGTTACGTGCCATGCTAAACTGTCTCTTTCAGCCAGAGTTAAATTTGTGGTTAATGCAGTTGCTGCTTCCCTGTCCTTGAGAGATGGCTTGGTCTAAGGTTTTCACTAATTATTAATTTCTAGTGTCGAAAGGTTCCTGACATGGTAGTGAAATTAAAGAATTGGGGCTTAAAACCCGCAGTTCTGGTTGAGGGTGACATCGTAAACGTCTACGAGTGTAGCTTGCGGTGGGAACTCTTGGGCAATTAGTGGAAAACATATGTATTTGATTTATGAAAAGGTTTTCAATGCATTTGTTTTCGAAGTTCTGCATGTATGTTCTTATTTAAGATTCTTTATTGTTTCAGATATGTCTATGTCCAATGTCATCAATATTCTCGCAAAAAATTCTTTAACTGGTCCAAACTTCCTGGAATGGAAGCGCAATCTTGAATACATCCTGGTAGCAGAAGAACAAATGTTCGTTCTGCAAGTACTTCGTCCCATAGTGCCCACTGCTGAGTCCTCTCAAGAGGAAATAGACTATTATAACAAATGGGAGAAATCGAACAATATAGTCAAGTGCTACAAGATGACCACTATGTCAAAAGTCTTACAGCATCAGCATCAACACCATAGGGACGCCTATGACATTATGGCCAGTTTGTCGGCGACCTATGGGGAAACTGATAGAGCTGTCAGATTCAATCTCATGAGGGATATCGTGAGTAGAAAAATGACTGATGGCAGCTCAATGAGAGAGCACGTAGTTTCCATGACTCACCTCATGGATGAGCTAACTGTGCATGGTGGAGGTATCGACGCTGAGGCCAAGGTCGATATCATACTAAACTCTCTACCCAAGTCCTTTGAGAGTTTTAGGCTGAATGTTGTCATGAACAAGAAAGAGTATACTCTAAAAGAGTTGCTTAATGACTTGATGGCAGCGGAATCAGTGATGAACCCTCAGAAGGTTGCCTTAGCCACTTCTGGTAATCTCTCTGCTGTACCGAAAGGTATGAAGCAGAAAAAGGGGATTAAGAAGTGGGCTAAGAAGATGCCTGTGAAGGATGGTGGGGCTGTGAAAAAGCTTAAAGTGGCGACTGACAGGGACAGGTGCTTCAGGTGTGGTAAGAAAGGACATTGGAGGAAAGATTGTCAGGCCAACAAAGCTAGACAAGGTATGCCATTTGCATGTATAACTGTAAGAATGATTAGAGTCTGTTGTTGCTCTTCTTAGAGCTGTAAGCACTGACTTGTTGATCATATTGTTGTACTTTGCAGGGGAGCGTGCTGACAAGACTGGTGAATAATGGCAAGTAGATACCAAGCTGGATGAAGACAATGTTTTATAACGGAGCTTCATGGAGTTTTCTTTTCTTTATGTTTTGATGGATTAAGTACGTTTTGAGAATTTCTTTTGTGGGCCGTGTTTTCGGCAGGACAAATGTTTTTCCAACTTCGCAATGGATATTTTGTTATTTATGATTTCTATCATTGGTAATAACGATGTTGTCCATTTTGGGATGTTGATTTATTATCTTTATACTGCTTTATCAGATTTGTCCTTTTATGTTGCATCTAACTCATCCATAATTGCTAATCCTAGAAAGAGAAAACTTACTTCTTCTGATGAGGATCTTACATATCTCTGGCACTTGAGACTGGGCCACATCAGCTTGAAGCGGATTCATCGACTTGCAGATGACGGTACATTGGACTTAGTCCGGGCTGTACCTTATCAAGACTGTGAGTCGTGCATCGAGGGCAAGATGCCAACTAGGCCTTTTAAGGCTAGTCAGTCTCGAGCAGAGGAAGTGTTGGAATTGATCCATTCTGACTTATGTGGACCGATGTCCATGCAAGCTCGTGAAGGGTACGAGTACTTCGTCACTTTTATTGACGATTACTCAAGGTACGGATACGTTTACCTGCTTCGCTACAAGTCTGAATGCTTTGAGAAATTCAAGGCTGAGGTAGAAAAGATGGTTGGGAAAACTATCAAGTCGTTGCAATCTGACCGCGGTGGCGAATACCTCGGTAACGAGTTCCTGTAGTATTTTTCAGATAATGGGATTACATCCCAGTGGACTGCACCGGGTACTCCCCAGCAAAACAGTGTAGCTGAAAGAAGAAACAAGACTCTTCTAGAAATGATAAGATCAATGATGAGTTATGCAAACTTACCAATTTCGTTTTGGGGCTATGCATTGGAAACAACTGCTTACGTGTTAAATGTGGTGCCTTCTAAATCAGCCCCTAAGATGCCTTCTGAGCTCTTTCTTGGTCGCAAACCAAGTTTGTGCAAGTTGAAAGTATGGGGTTGTCCGGCACACGTACTGTCGAAGGAACCTGATAAATTAGAAAGCAGGTCAAAAGTAATGCTGTTTATAGGGTATCCCAGGCAAACGAAAGGTGGTTATTTTTACTGTCCTGAGAGTCAGAGAGTCGTTGTTAGCACCAACGCTAGATTCTTGGAGGACGAGTATGTAAGGAACCACAGGTCAAAGAGTGATGCCGCTCTTCAAGAAATTGAAAATGAGAATGCAATTCCAATGGAAGGGGAACATGCAAACGTGGGTGCACCTGTGAGAGGTTCAGCACCACAGACACGTTTTTTAGTGCAAGGTGCAGAACCACAAGTTACTGCACCTACTGCTGACACGGAACCGATGCCTCGTCGTAGTGGGAGAGTTATTTTCCAACCGGAAAGGTACATGTTCGTGGGTGAGTCTTCGGACTTGAGCCCGAAAGACGGACATGAGGACTCTGACCCTCTGACTTACGAAGAGGCAGTGCAAGACAAGGATGTTGATAAATGGCGTGTCGCCATGAATTCCGAAATTGAATCCATAACTGCTATGGATGCTTACCAAAAAACTGATTTGTTGGATGACTTTAGGGCCCTAGGGTGCAAATTGGTATACAAGAGAAAGAAAGGGGTGGATGGAGAAGTTACGACTTTTAAAACCAGGCTGGTGGCAAAGGGTTATAGTCAGAAAGAGGGCATTGACTATGACGAAACCTTTTCACCCGTAGCCATGCTCAAATCCATCCAGATACTCCTTGCCATAGCTGCGCATATGGACCTTGAGATTTGGCAGATGGATGTAAAAACTGCTTTCCTAAACGGTTACCTTGAAGAAGGTAGGGACATCTATATGCAGCAACCTGAGGGCTACGTGTGCAAAGACGAAGAAAATCTTGTCTGGAAGCTTAAGAAGTCCTTGTACGGACTTAAGCAAGCTTCGAGGTCGTGGAACTTACATTTCAACGATGTGATTAAATCCTATGGATTTGCACTGTTGGAAAATAAAAGTTGTGTTTACCGAATTTGTGTCAGTGGGAGCATGGTTTTCCTTGCACTATACGTTGATGACATACTCCTATTTGGAAACAACGAGGGAGTGATGTCGGAAATCAAGTGTTGGTTATTCGAACAGTTCTAAATGAAGGATTTGGGAGAAGCTGGCTACATCCTTGGGATTAAGGTCTTACGAGATCGTAAGAGAAGGATGTAAAGCTTATCCCAGGCGTCCTATGTGGATACTGTGATAGCCCGGTTCAGCATGCAACTCGCCAAGAAAGGCTTACTATCTTTCAGACATGGCGTTCGTCTTTCTAGTGGGTAGTGTCCTGAGACACAGCGGGAGAAAGATGAGATGAGTCTTGTACCATACGCTTCAGCGGTGGGTAGCTCATGTATGCGATGCTGTGTACCAGGCCAGATATCTGTTATGCTGTTGGCATGGTAGCAAGATATCAGTCTAACCCTGGACAGGCGCATTGGACTGCGGTAAAGCACATCCTCAAATATTTGAAGAGAACTAGGAATTACTGCCTAGTTTATCAAAGTGAGGATTTGTGCCCTGTGGGTTATATAGACTCGGATTTCCAAGGGGACCAGGATGAGAATAAATCGACCTCAGGATATCAGGGGTGTAAATGAACCAAACTGTTCGTGAGCTATTCGGATCTCGACTCGATAAAAGCTCGTTCGAGTTCGTTTAGTAAAGCTCGTTTATTAAATGAACCAAACTTGAGCATCATAGTATTCGACTCGTAAGCTCATGAGCATGCTCGTTAGCTAAAATTAGAAAGAAATATAAAATAATTACTTTTATAAAAATAATATTTTCATGATTTAAGAGTAACAATAATGATAAATTTATCTAATAATGAAAAATATTTAGAATTTGAGCATGAATATGATATTTTTTTTGGAATAAATAACCTGTTCTTCAAATAATAATAAAAATCTTAAATATATACTAAATTTAGAAAGTTCGTTTAGGCTCGATAAAAGCTCGATAATGTTCGTGAACATCAAAGTATTCGATTAAAAAGCTCGAAGCTCGACTCAAAACTAAATGAGCCAAACTTGAGCACGACGCTACTCGACTCGACTCGGTTCGATCACACCCCTAGGGATATGTGTTTACCTTGGGAGGTGGAGCTGTATCTTGGAGGAGCTCAAAGCAGAAATGCATTGCTGACTCCACCATGGAGGCGGAGTATGTCGCCGCCTCCGAAGCCTCGAAAGAGGGGGTATGGCTCAGGAACTACCTTTTAGAGTTGGGCGTGATTTTGAGTTTGCCGAGGAGCATCACAATTTATTGTGATAACTCTGGTGCAGTGGCGAACTCAAAGAAACCGCGGTCTCACAGAGCAAGCAAACACATAGAGAGAAACTACCATATCATACGAGAGATCGTATCCTGGGGCGATGTGCTGATCAAGAAGATTGTGTCCTGGGTTGTGGACATGGGAATTAATTAATTTATAGGCCCACTTTAATATTTGCATTAGGTCCCAGGTCTGGCCCAAATAATATATGCTGAATGGAGCCCAGTAGCCCATTAGGGATAAAACCCTAGGTCTATAATACCCCTCTCTCTCTGAAACCCTAGCCACCTTGATTATAGTTCAAATAAGTCAAAACCCTAGGGAGAGAGAGATCTGGGCGGCGCAAGCAGTAGAGGGAGGAGAAGGAATTTTCGACTCTGGCCTACTGATACAGATCTGTGGAATCCTCACCAGTAGCATATCTGAACAACATTGGGACACAACCCTGAAGATCTAATCTGGAGAACAAATTATCTTTCTTTCTCTTTTGTCTAATTAAATCTTGAAGTTAGAATTTATCTAATTTTTGTTTCCGCAGATTTAATTAATATCGCGTGGTTGATTCAAGTTTTGGAATTCAAACGCGAAAGATCGATACAGAATCTATGGAGTTCAGGTAAACTCTATTATCCACGCATTAAATTCATAGGAGCATGCTAGGGTTTGTGAATTATTGTTATGAGCAATAACCATAAATCGATCTGGTTTATTTGGATTTTGTGATTCGGTTCACGTATAAATCCCTACAATATGGTTGGGAAAAGAAGGGACATTCTCAATGAACCAGTAAATCAAGGTGTCAAGACCAAATGCTGGTCAAAATCGGACCCTAAACTAGCACCTCGACAGTATGATGACACAGTTCGAAAACTGTCAATAGGAGAAATAACTCTTCTTCAAAACTGGACAAGCATAATGTTCCATATGCAAAGAATCCAGTTTTACCAACCAGAACGACTAAGCAACACGTAAATGTTGCGAGGAAGTTTGTTCGACTACCGGATAGAAATCCGAGAAGTCATGTCTAGATCACAGTTCTATCATATTAGGCAACCGAATAGTGGGAACATCTATTCGAGGCCTGAGTCGAGACAACTATACTCTCAAAAGACTGTGATGGCTACACACCTGAGAATAGTTTCTCGAGACTCTTACTAGAATAGTCATTTCAGGAAGAGTTCACACACCATAGTCGCACATAACCTGCACTCACACTGCACACACTTCTCCAGGAGAAAGGTAGAGAAATCACAGAAAAGTGATTTAGTTTCACGGACCGTAAGGGTGAAACAAGTGTGGATACCAAAAGGTTGGATCCACATGACTGACCTTTAAGGACCCGAAAAGATGCGGGGACCTAAATATTTTTTCTGTATTGCAGAGGACAAGTTGCCGAAAAAAGACAAGAACATGGATCTTAGATAGGGGATGCTCGGCTCACATGACAAGAGAAAAATGATCTAATCAAGAACCTTGAGATGTACGAAGGAGCATTAGTCAGTTTTGGGAACAAGGCCACGGGACAAGTGATTGGAAAAGGATGCGTGAAGCACAACGGAATTGTCATTCAGAACGTATCCTTAGTCACCAATCTGAAGCACTATCTTCTTAGTATAAGTTGACTGAGTAAGAGTGGATACATTGTCAGATTTGAAGAATCAGAGTGCCACATAATAGACAAGATGACAGACAAGACCATAATCAAAGGGATCAGAAGAGGAGGTCTCTACATTGTTGATTGGTCCAGTGGAGAACGAGGGACATGCCTCATAGCACTTAGTTCCTCAGAAAGAATAAACTGGCTGTGGCACAAAAGACTTAACCATCTGAACTTCAATTCAATCCGACATTTGGCGAAGCATAACTTAGTTGAAGGATTTCCACAAAAGAAGTTCCAAAAAGAAGGAGTGTGTAAATCGTGCCAGCTCGGTAAACAGACGAAAGCCTCTTTCAAGAATAGGCCAGTCACAGCGAGCACAGAAAGAATCTTGGAACTAGTTCACATGGATCTGTTTGGACCAGTCACTCCACCCACAACCGAAAAAAGGAAATACACATTGGTGGTTGTTGATGATTATTCAAGGTACACATGGGTGGTACTGCTCAAATCCAAGGACGAAGTCAAAGTTCAGTTACCAGAACTGATCACACGTCTTCAAAATGACAAAGGAGTGAAAGTTAAGAGGATAAGATCTGACAATGGGACAGAATTTTGCAATGGACCTCTTATGGACTTTTGTGCTGAAGTTGGAACTGGTCATGAGAAGTCTGCTCCTAGAACGCCTCAACAAAATGGTCTTGCTGAGCGAAGAAATAGAACACTTAAAGAGGCAGTGAGAACCATGATGGCTGACACCGACCTTGGAAAAGGATTTTGGGGAGAAGCCTTGATGACAACCTGCTACACACAGAATATAAGCGCATTCAACATGCGGCTGCACAAGAAACCCTACGAGATCTACAATGGTCGTAAGCCTTGTATAGCTCATCTTCGTGCTTTCGGTTCTCCATGTTATATTCACAATAATGGGAGTTCAAGTTGAATACCTTCAGCCCAAAGGCTGATGAAGATGTGTTCCTCGGGTATGGACATCCTTCATATAGGGGATATAGGGTATTCAACAAGACAACCCAGCTTGTGGAAATAACATGTCATGTTGTTTTTGATGAAGCTACTTTAGTGCGCAGGACACTTCAAGAACTGAGTCTGGGGAATCATGAGATCAAGAGGTCAATGAGGAATCTAAGAGTGATCTTGATCATAATCAAACAATTCCTCTGACTAGATCTATGAATGATATCCCTGAGACTCCAGTTGCCTCGACTAAACCCCAAGCAGTTGAGAGGGCTGATGATGCAAATGCCATCGGTGAGGCCTTAAAGACCACAAACTTTGAAGATCCAGATGAAAAGAAGCCCCCTGAAGCACATAATGCGGTCTTAGATGTAGAGCAAGCTGACACCAAGGAATTCAACCTTGAAGATGCTAAGGAAGCAGATTCAGCTAGCAAGCCAACTGATATTTAGAATCCAGATGCTGATCAGAACACAATTCCAGAACAAGGAGACGAAAGTGTTCCAGAACAAGAAGGTGAAGGAGTTTCTGAAGAAGAAGAAGAAGAAGAAACAATTCTAGAATATGGAAATGAACCACCTCAAAGGGAACATTTCAGAGTTTCTGGAGATCCAGTTGCTTAGGCTGAAACCGTACCTGTAAAGAAACCAAACTGGCTAAGAGATCATCCAAGAAAAGCCATACTCGATGATGTTGGAAATCCTGTTCGAACCAGACAAGGCACATCACTGATGTCTTGCTTCTTATCTAAGATTGAACCAGTAAAGGTCACTGAAGCTTTACAATCAACAGACTGGATAAATGCGATGCAGGAAGAACTAAATGAGTTCACTCGTAACAATGTGTGGTATCTTGTGGATCGACCCACACATCAGTCTGTGATTGGTACCAAGTGGGTCTTCAAGAATAAAAGAGATGAGATCGGTACCATTGTTCGAAACTAAGCAAGATTAGTCGCAAAGGGATACGCACAATGCGAAGGAATAGACTTCGACAAGACGTTTGCGCAAGTTGCCAGACTCGAAGCTATTTAGCTATTCCTGGCATATGCGGCCTATAACAACTTCACAGTTCTTCAGATGGATGTGAAGAGTGTCTTCCTCAACGGAGAATTAAGGGAAGAAGTTTATGTAGAACAACCCCCAGGTTTCGAGCAAGGAAATCAAGTCTACAAGCTATGGAAAGTGTTATATGGATTAAAGCAAGCACCTAGAGCATGGTATGAAACTCTCTCATAGTTTCTGCTAAAAAATGGATTTGAAAAGGGTGCTATAGATCGAACACTATTCAAGATAAAGGATGGAGAGGACATCCTACTTGTTCAGATCTATGTAGATGACATCATCTTTGGAAGCAAAAATACCAAGTTATGTGAAAAGTTTGCCCAGCTGATGCAAAATAAATTTCAAATGAGTATGATGGGCAAAATGACATATTTTCTTGGTTTGCAAGTTGATCAGTCTGATGAAGGGATTTTCATAAGTTAGAAGAAGTATACTCAAGACTTGATCAACAAATTTTGTCTAGAGAAGACAAAATCATTAAGGATTCTTATGAGCACCAGTTCTCAGATCACCCTTGATGAAGAAGGAGAACCTATCAACCCGACAGCTTATAGAGGAATCATTGGGTCACTACTTTATCTAACTGCCAGCCGACCTGATATATCCTATGTCGTAGGTGTATGTGCAATATTTCAGGCAAATCCTAAGAAGTCACACATGGAAGCAGCCAAAAGAGTTGTAAGATACCTCAAGAGCACATAGTCTCTAGGTATCTGGTATCCCAAAACTGATGGAATCATGCTGAATGGATTCTCAACTTTAGATTTTGGAGGCTGCGGGATTGATAGAAAGAGCGCAAGTGGAACGTGTCAGTTTTTAGGACATAAACTGATCAGCTGGTTTAGCAAGAAACAATATTCCGTGGCTACTTCGACTACAGAGGCAAAGTATGTAGCAGCAGCCAGCTGTTGTGCTCAAGTGCTTTGGATAAAACAACAGCTTAGGGATTATAGAATAGATACAGAATGTGTTCCAATCTACTATGATAGCAACATCGCAGTCTCAATCTCGAAGAATCCAGTTCTACATGCAAGGATGAAGCACATTAAAATTCGTCATCATTTCATTCGAGACCATGTTGAGAAGGAGGATGTCTCGGTGGAATACATTAGAACTGAAGACCAGCTAGCGGATATTTTCACTAAACCACTACTTAAGGCTCGTTTCAAAGAGCTATGCATCAAACTAGGTCTTTTGGAGTTTGATGGAATCTCAAGAGAAGGAGAAGATAATTGATTGTTTCAAACAGTCAAACTGTATGTATTAAGAAACAATGATTAAGTTAATTACAGTTTGTCATTGTTTGCTATTTGATGAAGACACATAGGAAAGAAGAGCTTATTCATTAAAGAAGATACATTGAGTCAAGTCATCCATACATTGAATCTACAACTAAGCAGGCCATAAAAGTTCATTGCAACTGAAGGAAAGCAGAATAACAAAATACATCACATGACTCTGATAACTCAACATCTCTCTCAAGGATGAAGACAACGCTGTGGAGGATAATAGTCAGAATCCCTCAATCCGGGCCAGCCTGTGAGGAGAGACGAGACCTCTTGCTTGAGAAGCCAACTGAGTTGCATTCCATAAGGAATTTGAGTGTGAGGCACGTTCTCAAAGGCATGTCGCACCTTGTCAAAAATGAAAGAGGCCCAATCAATCTCAGCTTCATCATCAAAGACCATCATCGCCTTCCAGACAAGTGGAGAAAAATCATGGTTCTCCATCGGATTACCAAAAATAATATGATTGATGATGTTAAAAATGATCTAATATCAAGGCGTCAACCACCTAGAAGAGGCAGTCGGATGGAAAACTGACAGTCGAATTCCTCCATTGATGCCAAGAAGACCAATCGGGCGATGTAACTTCCTTAAGATATTCTACAACAGGAACACCATTATGAGGGAGTTTGAAACTAGTTGAGAAGGACTCAACCGACCAGCAGAGCTGCTGACCATTGATGTTAATAATAATCTCACCATCTTCGGCAATGTGGCAGGTATTAGCGATAACCTTCAGCGTATCTTCCAAGAATCTATATGGTGCCTTAGCTACAAATTGCTTAAGGCTCGTTGATAAGCTCATATTTATACTCACTTATCTATATTTTTCTCCATTGTTTCAAGTGTTTTACATTATGTTTTTACTTATTTCTGTGCATGAGTCTATTTTAGAGGGTGTTATGCCTTTGATGGGTGATTTTTGCAGGTTTTTGGCCAAATTCATTGGAAACCCGTACCGAAAGCAGATGATGTTCAAAGGAACAGTCACGACTTCTTCCACAGATAGAATCTGAGCTAATGGAGCACATGGATGGAAAGATCTTTGAATTAGCTTTCCAACTCAACTGGAATCGGGTCAATCGGAGTTTGGGAGAGAAAGTTATGGCCAAAATCGTGAGACTGCGCAGACAGATGGATTTGTGTCGAGAGACAGGATTTGTGTCGACCGACAGGATTCCTGTCGATCGAAATCCTCCCTGTCGATCGAAATAGAGGTCAAAATTTCAGAAACATCACAAACTTCAGCCCGGATTTCGACTGGATGGTTGTGTCGATCGAC
>JAPKLW010001795.1:121099-135404 GCA_026898455.1 Plectranthus barbatus | reverse complement strand
TAGATTATCTGCCCTAGGATCTGTGCTTTTTTTATTGTTTTCAAACCGTTTATTTTCTGCATTGTTATCTTTAAATTCAAAAACAAAACCCCTTTTCAAATTCCTCAAACTTCTATGTCCTAGAAATTATAACTAGTACTTTGGATTTTTCATTGCACATTCCCTGTGGGATCGACCACCTTAGGGTGTAAAAAATATTATTTGCTCGCTGCTTTCTGCAGTTATCACTCGTCTCTCTGAGATTTTCTCATTATCGAGCTGTATATCACCGGGCGTGCCAAGTATTGAGCCTCCAGTGCATACTGGTTAAAGATCTTGTTTCTCACGACTGAAATATCACTCGCAGAAGTCATGAGTAGTGATTCTGAAGGAAGTCTTGGCTTGGATGATGTTATTGGAGATATGAAGAGAAGGTTATTGTCTCTTAAAGATAAAGATTATGTTGCTTAGGATGACCACTCAATGTTAAAAGAAATGAGGTATTTATGGAGAAAATATCGCGTGTTGATTCGAAAAGATATCGATCGAATTAAGTGAGAAATATGGCGTTCCAGGAAAGGGCACAATGCTCCAGGTTTCAAATTCTGAATCTGAAAAGTCAACATCAATGCTTGACAGCTAACGTAAGCCAATCCAAATGATACAAGTGTACAAAAGCTCAGAAGAATCCACTGTAAGTCAGTGAACAACTAATTCAAGAAGTACGAATGTTCAGCGAAAGCAGATATGTACAAAGATTGGATGATACAGCGGATCAAGTGTGAACTGTTCATTAATAACAAAATGAATACACAGTTCATACAATAAGGAGTTGAAGAAAATAAAAAGATTACATTGATATTTTTATCCAGCAGCAAAAGTCAGAAGGCAAATGAAAACTGGTGCGAAGCAGTCAGCGCAGCGTGACAGGATAAAAGTCATTTGGTCCAAGACGTGAACCTGACGTACCATCAGCGATGAAAGAGATCCGCTTCTCCAGGAGCCAACTCAACTACGTACCGTAAGGAATAGACTCCTCTTACAAATTTTGCATGGCCTTCTTCAGATGATCAAAGATGAAGGCAACCCAGTTGACCTCAGTCTGATCCTCAAAAGCCATCATTGCTCTCCAGATGGGCGGCGAGAAGTTAGTCTGCAGAAGAGGATTGCAAATCACCAGCTCGTTAATGATGTCAAAGGACACCAGATATCGAGGTTGAAAGAATCCACATGGTGCAGTTGGACTGAAATCGCTGTCATTACCCCGCCAGTAATACCAAGTAGACCACTCCGGAGCCGTTTCATCTATTCGGTATTGTAGAACTGGCACACCGTGGTGAGGGAGCTGAAACTCTTGAGATAACGAGTCCGCTGACAAGAGGAAATCTACTCCATTGAGGCTGAAGGAGATCTCTTCATCAGACACTGTAGAATTATAAGCACTTACCTTGAGTAGATCCTGATGAAAAGAAACAGGGTGGACAGACATGAAACGATCCAGGCCATTAGACTCCAAGTTGTTGATGGTATTTTAGTACACAGTTGGTACATTCCAATATTCAACATACAACCTTCGACGATTGAAGATTTTATTTCGGGTGACAGTGATTCTAGCCATCTCGTCTACAATGTCAAGTGGAACGGCCATTTTCAAGGGGTGTGTTGGAAATCACTAAAGAGAGAGGAGTTGCTGAAGCAATAACCTCCACATCGTCAAAGAGACATTTATAGAGGAACAAATGCATCGATCAAAGAACATTGCCACGTCTTCACCACTGAAGGAGATGACCTATCACGATAAAGGCAAAAAGAATGAAGTGGTGACTTAATACTCAACCACCGTTTCGAATCAAGTATTATTAAAGATAGCCCATAGGTCGGACAACTACGATCTCAGTGTAAATCAAGAGATCAAAATCGCAATCATTCTAATTGCCAGACGTCAATAAAGTCCAGGAACATTTTTCGAGAATTGATTAATCACTACGCGAAAGAAACTGTCAATGGTACCTTACCCAAGGATCAGTGGAAAGACAGTTTCCCACTGGCAACGGATAACTGCTGCTCAGTTTTTCATGCTATTTTATGCAAATCTCTACTAAGATTAAGGAGAGAGAAAACTAGTTGAACACAAAGACGGGCATCTTCGATTACCGCGAAGATCTTGGCGGCACATCACATTAAATGCGGAACTGAAATACGGCATATTACCCGGAGCCACGTCTATGTTTCCATACACTGCTACATAACGTGCTGACGACTCTAACAGACACCGATGTCAGCATAAATCTCAGTCATTTAAGACAAAAATGGTTTTGAATCTCAGCCTATGATTTTTGCTAAAATTGATATCGCCAGCTATCTTCAGAACAATAAAGATGAATTGAAGGCTCACTGGCTAAAATGGAAAAAGCCAGAAGCACCCAAAAAATTCAAAGCTGCCACAAAGGTATCCAAACTGAACCCATCTGCTAAGATACTCAGTGAGATCGCGCTGAAGATGATCTATTGTGGGATTGGATCCTTATTAGAGCTAAGTAGTCCCAAATATTCTCTAATGATGGCCCTTGATGACTGCCCTGGAGGAAAGTGGGTGACATACATCTTTGGTCGATTACTGGAGAACGCAAAGAAGAACAAAGATATTCTAACCAAAGGGAAGTTCTCTTCAAGCGTCGGGTTAGGTTTGAAAGTTAGTTATCTTCTTGAAAGCATCCTAGGAATACAAGATGAAGGAGAAGATCTCATACCATCCAATTTTATTCCGCCAAAGATTCTAATTTATCGTGCAACTCAAAAGGAAGAAGCAAATGACAGTTTGGACGATAAGGAAATAGATACTTAGACATCTGAGGATCTCAAAAACATTCCGACAGTCCGAACTACTGAAGAGCCCAATAAATCAAAGAAGATAGGCACTTCCACTCAAAAACATGAACAAAGACGAAACAGAAGAAAAATGACGCAAACAAATATCAACTCTGAAGACGCCTCACAACAAGATAACCAACCAGTTGCTGAACAGCTTCGATGTCAGATGAAAAGGAAGACAAACCGTGATAGACCAATCCAAACAGTTACCAAGAAACTGCATTTTGATGCTACGCTTGTGTAGTCAGGCCAACCGTCCATACCATCGGACAGAGCTCCGAACTCATAATCAGAACATGCTGAAGAGAAAAGATGCTCATCATCCTCCAGTTCTGAACAAACCACATCTCACTGATGAGTATCGCTGGAGGAAGACCAAAGCACTCACACAGATCTCAATAAGGAAGCAGAAAATGAAATCTTATCCCTCTCGGTTTCAGGGGGAACTATTCATTTTGACTCTCATCTGGAGACGAAAAGAGCAACAACATCAACCTTGGAAATCATCAGAAGAAAGATAGATGAATACCACACAGCTCTTGAACAACTGGATACCCAGCGATAAGTACTTGACTCCAAACAGCAAGAACTAGATGTTCAACGACGACAGCTGGAAAACAGTGAACAAATGTTCAGGAGTCGTCTATCTCAACTTCAAATCCAAGAAGCAGAAGCAGCAACAAAACTCCAAAGAAAACTGGAAGCAGAAGCTATTGAACTAAAATGTCAGCAAGAAGAAGCAGCAACAGAACTCCAACGACAGAAAGAAGCAGAAGCTGTGGAGCTTAAGCGAAAAGAGGAAGAAACTGCTGAGCTCCAACGACGAAGGGAAGAAG
Source organism: Plectranthus barbatus (assembly GCA_026898455.1). Lineage (NCBI taxonomy): Eukaryota > Viridiplantae > Streptophyta > Magnoliopsida > Lamiales > Lamiaceae > Plectranthus > Plectranthus barbatus. The sequence continues at coordinate 131,718 of JAPKLW010001795.1, read as the reverse complement.
CTGCAAATACTGAAGCACATCAAAAGGCGACAAAAGATGCTGCTGAAAAGACTAAACATGAAGTTGCAACAACCACAACTAAACAGAAGGAGGAAGAGACAGCAATGAGCCGAAGCCCTCCTCAACTAGAGAATTCCACTGCTACCTCTCAGAGTCAAATCAATGAAGATTCTAGAGCATTAGCCACAGTTGAAGGAATTCTGTCTCCAAATCCTCTTTCAGTAGCTGTGAATCCTCTACCCTATGATGTTCTAAGATAAGAGATAGATCATCGAGTGGAACAACAGATGACCTTTGTTCTTGATATTGTCAAAAAGGGGGAAGAGAGAAGGGATGAGTCGTTGAAGCTGCAGTTGATCTTAATTGATCAAAAGCGAGAAGAGGAACAACGAAGGTGAGATGAGGAATACAGAAAGCAGGAAGAAGAGTGCAGAAAGCGAGATGAAGATGTTACAATGAAGCTGAATCTACTAATGGCTGCCAGAGAGGAAAATAGGAAACATTTCTCAGATGTAACCACAGTCCTCAAGGCGCAAGCTGTTTTGCTTCCCATATCTGCCGCAACTTCCTCGAAGCCAAAAGATGCAGATTCCTCGAATTAAGAAAGGGAGAAGGACAAGAATCAAGACAAGTAAGCAAATGTCATGAATTTATTTTGCCCTGTGTGCATCTTGAATGTCTTTTATTACTGCAGTTTTGAAACTTTTCATGTACCTGTAATTGATCATATCTATTGAAAGGTGAAAAACTGTTGGTTTGAAGACAACTGCTCATTGTCTCTTACCTTGATTCCTGTCTAGCTGAATTCACATTTTCCAGTGTGATCAGCAATCCTTCTTATCTTATTGCTCTAATTTGATTGATCTTATTTGAGAAGTATTATCCCATTAAGGGGGAAGATCATTTAGAGTAGGTCGAGAGTAAAAGAGGCACAATTCTGAGTAATAGAAAGATAGAAAAATTTGTAAACTCAGATCAACTGCATCTTCTCTTCGACTTAGATAGGCTTAGTGATATGGTTTTGACAACATCAAAAAGGGGGAAATTGTTAGGTATTGATGTAGAAATCCTACCTTATTTTGATGTTTTTGATGTGTCAAAACTATATACCAAAGTCTAGGTCTTAGAGTTATTACATCATGTAATCCTTGTATAGGATGATCGAGTTGTAATAGTCTAGGAAGAAGGAAGTCATCAAAACTGTGGAACAGTTTTGAAGGAGACGTCATTCTGACGGGATAACTGTCGAATCTAGAAGACAAAGAAGAGCTGAGCAAAGTCACTGAAACTGTAGACACAGTCTTCACACAGAAACTGCTGAGAGACGCTCACAGTTTAAGACCGAGACAGTTTCGCATCATGGAATGCGTGTATGACTAGATGTCGAACAAATCGCAGGAGAACTTCAAAGAAGTCAATGATAGAAGACATACAGATACTCAGCTGCAACTGGCGTACAACGTTGTTCGACGTCTGACAATAAGTACAAACTACTCAGAAAAGCAGAACGTTGTAGCAAAAAAAGCTGAAAGACAAGCGACTTTTCAGAAGAGCATGTAATTTGATTGGACATCCTCTCCAATGTCTCTACCGGCTATTTTCTGGTGTCTCACCTATAAATAGCAGGTACAACAAAGACATAAAAACCTTTGCCTCTCTGCTCATCTGAATACCTTCGCAGATTTGAATCTCCGACATTTATTGTCTCTCGGCTGAAACATAAGCTCAAGCATTAAACACTATCAAGCGAGAAGAAATTAATGCCGTGGTTCATTTATTGAACACGAAGCTTTCATTACTAACAGAATCCTTGGAGATTCACCGTGTGACTTTGAGTACACGAGGATTAAGTCAGCTGACTTAATCTACTATTTTGGTGTTCTTACTTTCAGAGTAAGAACATAGCAGCCTGATCTTGCAAAGGAAGAACAGGTTATCACGGGCAACTGCCGACCAGTGAACATTCTGGGAAGAACACAATCATCCAACCTACCGAAGAAGGAAAAGGGAGGTTTGTCCTCAGTCCAACTTCGAGCCGATCCACAAAGAAGATGAAGAGCCTTCGACAAACTGAAGAAGGAGTGAAGTACAACTGCCTGGGCGAGTGATCCATTGTGCTGTGGACAAAGGTCTCTACAGCAACTGGCTATAGATCATGAAGATTGTATCTTCATAATTTAGTGAATTACCGGATCTGATATCCGAAGAGTGGACGTAGGACTTGAGGCTCCGAACCACTATAAATATCCTGTATCGTTTACAGTTTTATTTACCTTACGCACTTTACAATTTTCAACTATATCTTGAAACCTTCAACAGTTAGCGTGTAAGTGTTGGAGCGTATAAACTGTTGACTGCTCATAACTGTAAAACTGTTAAACTAATTTGCTGGCTAACGTAAACTGTGTTTCTAAAACTGTCAAGCAAAAACTTTGTTAATTAGAAACTGAACTGCTTACTTAGAGTGTAGTTAACTATTTAAATACTTCCGTTGCACATTACACGTACTCTGATCTGGGACCAACACACATCAAACATAATGCAACCGAATTGGCCTATATAATGCATATATACAGGCTTATATAATGCATTTTAAATCAAAAAATAAAGAACTTTGTCAAAATAGCAGTCGCCCCATAAACTGTAATGTAAATTTAAAGATATAAATAATGCATTTTTATAGACCTATATAATGCAACTTAAAGGTGGTTTGATGAATTTGGAGTTTTGAATTCATCAACATCTACTTATTCAGGTAATGACTTCTCAAATTCTCTTGAAGATACGACGAATATAAGCTAGCAATGGACATTGAAGCTGTAATGCAATTGAGTGTTTGGTTGTTGGTAGGTGGTGGTATGGAATAGTTTGGATTTGATGCTCTACTTCGTGTATTACTATTTCTTTCTTAAGAATAATTTAAATTCATCAAACCACCTTTAAGTTGCATTATATAAGCTTCTAAAACATGCATTATTTATGCTTGTAAATTTACATTACGATTTATAAGGATCTTTGATATTTTGAAAAAGGTTCTTTATATCTAATTCAAGTTGCATTATATAAGCCTGTATATGTTAGGATTTTTGTTAGAGAAATTCTTCCTTACTTTTTGTGTTTTGGTGGGTCAAAGATTGCAAGCCATCTTAGTTGGTTTTTCAGTTTCTAGGGTTCTAAACTGTAATCTTTGTATAAGATCAATGGAGTTGTAATAGAACTTAGGCTGAAGACCGAGCAAAGCAGAATGCTCGAGAATTGACAATCTGCACGCCTTGAAACTTGGTTTCAACCAAGTATAGCCTTAAACAAAACTTAGTTGGAGCACTTAATATTAGGTTTTCCATACTGACCAGGAGAAGTCAGAATGAGGGCTTCCCCGTACTGACTAGGAGAAGTCAGTATGAGGGTTTTCCATACTGATCAGGAGAAATCAGTATGAGGGTGTTTTCCATCCTAACTGTGGACAGTCAGTATGAGGGTCAACCATACTGACTATGGGAAGCCATCATGAGGGCTTAGCTATACTGGCCTTGGGAAGTCAGCATAAGAGCCTCTACCATTAAAGCACGAGATATTCGAAAGATATCGAAGCTCGGTAAGACTTAGGCATATACATGCCCAAGTGAACGTCAGTACGAGGTTATCCAAACTTGGATCCCTGGGACTGAAACTTAGTCTGACATAAAGTTAGTGTATAGTACACTGACATAGCAGAGCAGAGCTGAAGCAGACCTACGGCATGGGCTATGATTGGACAACATTTTCCATGAGTCTAACGACTGGATATATGTGTCTAACGGACAAAAATTCAAAATGTCGGAGGAAGTCCTCTATAAATAGGTCTGCCCTTCAACCTTAAATGATTACGAACTCTGAAAATCATCACACGACAAAGGGCATTCTGCGAAGCCATCTCTCTGCTAAAACTCTCTGAGTTTCTGTGTTTCTTAACATGAGACTTGAGTCTCTGACTCAAGTTATTACTCCGTGCTATCTTCTCCTAGCACGAGGCTGAAGTTTTTCGTTGGTGAATATATATTTCCAAGATATATTCATAGCAGTCAGTTTCTTACTCTAGGATACTGATTCTCACGGGCGTCTGCCAACCAACTGAGTTCTGGGAAGAACAACAAACATCCAACCACCGTGAAGAAGGTTGTGGGGTACCGTCCTCACTTCAACCTGCAGACTAAGTCTGCAAGGAGTTCCTAGGTGAGTGCCACATCTGACCGAAGGACGGAGGCACCGATGGGCTGTGTATAGATCGTAAGGAGGCTTGTACTTACTTAGTGAATTATCCAGACCTTGGGTCTGAAGAGTGGATGTAGGATATTTAGATCCGAACTACTATAAATCTTGTGTGTTCTTTACTGCATTACTCATATTCATGCCCTATTTAGTTTCGCAAATTGACTGCTAAAACTATCGATACTTGTCCAAATATTGAAGAGTATACATTGTGAAACTGGCTTAACAAGAACATACCTAACCTTAAGTCTTCTACACACTAAACTGATTGTCCTCTGTTTATCTGAACAAGTGCAAGTGCTTTAAGTATTGCTTTCGCTGCACGTATTTTTACTCCGATTTCGGGACCAACATGTGGTATCATGCGTTAAGGTTCTTACAGACCAAGGTTGTGTTGAGTCGCTTAGGACCAGATCTTTATTTTTTGCATTTATTTTTTATTTTTGTGTTTTCAAGCTTAGGTACGCAGAGATGACACAGATTTCAAAGCTTCCAGAGTATTCATCAGAAAATTTTGAGATATAGAAGAAGATCTCGTTGAGAATGCTTAAGAACGTTCACCCAGAGATGGCTGAGGTTTTATATACCGGACCAATAAGATCACAAAAGTGAATACTCAGCTCGGAGGAGCAGGGGGTCAGGAGATAGTGAAGAAGCCTTATGCGGAGTGGACGAACAACGACAGAGTTCATTTTCAGCTGGATTCAATGGCCATGAAGCTTATCCTTCAATCCCTACCAAAGCCATTGGTTATTGAAGCTCTCGAGCACATCAACGCCAAAAAGATGTGGGAACTCCTTGGCACTCTCAGTTAAAAGACAACTCAGATGAAGCGAAACAAGCTTCAAAACTGTGTATATAAGTATGAATCATTTCAAATGCTTCCTAGTGAAAATATTAAATCAATGGAAGCTAGATTAATGTTATTATCTGTGAGCTGAAAAACTTGGGGAGAACCTAAGAGATTGTAGATATGAATGCAAAGAATCTCTCTAAGATGCCCAAGGAGGACTGGTTCGTCAAAGCCACCAGCTTAAAGGATAGGGATCACTCCAAGATGAAGACCAAAAACGTGTTCGCCTAGCTCGAAGCCCATGAATGGGACATACAAATGACAAACAGAAATGAAGCAGTGTGGAATGTCAGCTCTCATCCAAAAGAAGATGCTGTTTTTTTTTTTGCAAAAGGAGAGTTCAAGAGAAGGCCTCAAAAGCCTTACCAAGCTGACAGATCATCCGGACAGGCTTCTACATCAAAGTCAGCACCAACACCTTCCTACCAGAAGAAGGAGGAAGAGAGCTCAATAGAAGAGCGTGAAGAGAAGATGAGGAAGCTGATAAGACTTCTTGAGAAAGTTAAAGCCAAGAAGGAAGGTTCACAACCCAATGAACTAAAGTTCAGCGAGAGACCTCCCAAAGCATGTTTTGAATGCTACTCTCCAGATCACATCAAGTATGAGTGCCCACTGGTTTCCAAGGAGGAAAGAAAGTTCTTAAAGAGGGTGTTCACGAAGAAAGCTTCCAGAGCAGTTGCAAAGGCCATGCTCTCCATAACTGAGTTGCCAGACATCTCAAACAATGATGATGGCTACTACACATCAGATGATGAGGCGTGGAGGAAGCCTTCCTGGTGTTGATGGCCAAGCTTGGAGAAGAGGAAGAAACTGAAGCTGAGTCACAAATTCCGGTACACATCTCTAATTCAGTTTCTATTCATATAGCATGCATTGAAGAGGACTCTGAATCTTATTGCTCAGATTCAGAGAATACCCTCGAAGCTTTAAATAGAGAATTTTCAAAATTTTCTAAACTGAAAAGTCTTTTGGCCAGCGAAAATGCTTCACTGAAACGTGAAGTTTCATAACTGACTAAGGAAATCCAAGGATCGAAGTCAGTAAGTGATGAGCTAGACAAACTTAGAGAAGAACATTCTACTTCACTTGAATTGTTTAAATCTCTTTCTCAAGAATGCGAATCTCAAAAACTAAAAATTGTTAGTGACAAAAAGCTTATATGTTCACTTTATTCTAGTGCTAGCAAAGTTTCAGAAGGTTTAAGTCTACAAAGAGATACATCTGATAAATCATGACTAGGCTTTTTAGAAAATAATTTGAGCAATCATGCATCAACTTCTGAAACTAGGAATATCCCAAATCATCACTTTAAGAAGGATTTTAGTTTAGAAGTTGAGCTGTTAGGTAAAGGAGTAGTGAGTATGGACAAAGACTCCTTATGCTGTTAGATTGTATCCCAGTTGACTACACCTGTTATCCCTTAAAAGGATGGTGTAGGAGGAACGAAATAAATAAGATTCTTTAAAGTTGATAAGCTATGCCAGCTTTTCCATTTTTCGTTTTTGGGAAGTGCACCAAAAGCAGTAGTGTATCTGCTTAATCTAGAGTCTTCTAAATCAGTTCCAAACACCCTAGTGGATCTTGACTTTGTCAAAAGGCAATGATGGGTAGTTCGGTTTTTAAGCTGATAAAGGAAGTTGATTGATTGGAAGAAAGGTTTTAAGCTAATACTGCTTTGGGGCTATTCCAAGTAAACGAAAAAGGTGGTTTCTTTATATATCATCAATACAAGCGTTTTGTATAGGATTAAACCACGGATCCAAATGTGAGATTGTCCTCCAATGATTTGGAGAAGACAATTCAAATCCATCAGGAAATACCCCGTGGCATATTGAGCATACTCGGCAGGTATGGTACCAATTGCACGGTCGCCCGTGCAAGGTGGTAATCCACAAATTAATGCACCAATAACTGAAAACATAAAAGGAGCATCGTTGCAGTGGAAATTTGCCTTAACAGGCTTAACAGTACTAGTTAGTTGGAAATAGTCTTCAAATTTATTCTCAGTTGACGAACAATGTTGTACTAATCCCTTAATGCACAACGAAGCTGTTAAGACAAACGATGCAGTTTAATGACGTCAAGTCATAGATTCATAAATGAATCAATAAAAGTTATGGTTGTATATCACGATCAGTGTTATCAAATGGCTTTCTAGCTATAGATGACTGATTGATATACAAGTAAAGAAATGCTCGAATGGTAACCTAGTAATTTCAAAAGTCTAGGTTTGTGAGCAATGTATGTTTCAAAATAAGGCCTTCTCACTGGTTGCAACTATTAAACCCATTTGAATTCTTTTGTCCATAACAACACATATGAACCTAAGCATCTGGAAGATAGATATCAACGTCCGTAGTTTTTATAAACGGGTACCTTGATAAAAGGTGATGAAATCTATATGCAACAACCAGATAAGTTATGTGCAGTGAGGTGAGCAGAATCTTGTCTAGAAACCAAGGAAGTTTAAGTATGAACTTAAGGGAGCTTCAAGGTCATGAAACAGACATTTCGATATTCTATATCGAGAATGAGAGTTTCATGTACTAGTTATGTGTCAGCGGAAGCGTGGTTTTTCTTGCACATTAAGTAGATGGTATTTTCACATTCAGAAATGGTGTGGAGATATTTTCAGGCGTAAAGAGATGGTTATCCGAACAATTTAAGAAGCAGGATTAAAGTCTTGTGCTACAACAAGAAAAGGATGTTCATGTATCTCAAGTCGTTTAAATTGATCCCGCGGTGACTCTTTCATGAAAAGAAAGGATTGTTGTCTTTCTATATGATGATGAACGAAGTCAGATATCTGTAATTCTATAGGCATGGTAAACAGATATCAATTCAACTCTAGACAGGCACATTGGTTTATAAATGTGCCATGTGGCTTGAATGGTATTAGATATCCAGGAGGATCATAACAAAGAAAATCGACCTCTAACTATGTATTGTCCTTAAAGGAGGAGTTATAAGAATCTAACAAAAAAGTGTGTTTTAAATCCTGGTATGAAGGCTGAGTGTGTAACAACTTCATTAGCTTTGCAAGAAGCAGTATAAGTTCGGTGTTATCCTCTAGAGGTGTGTGTTTTGCCTAATAGAATCACAAGGTACTGTGATCAAGCTGGTGCAATGACAAACTCAAGGGAACCCAAGACTCACAAGGTGGTAAAACACATAGAATATGTAGTACCACATCATATGAGGCGATGTGTATAAAGTGAGAGCAAATGAAATGAAGGTCTAGCAGATTTATTTACACGGTGTTTACCTCAGAAGACTTATGAGGGTCACACTCATAGTCTAGATCTGAAGGTAGAATCGATGACAAGATGATAAACGTGTAAACAAGCTAGGTCTGATATAGACACACTTAATACTATGATAAAACACTGGTATTATGCTTTGAGTATAAGTTGGAGATTGTTGGGATTGTATACCAAAAGCATTTATGATTAAGTGTGTTTGTTTGATACACTGGTCTTCATAAATTTGTTACATCAACATAGTCGTTATCTGATACAACAAACATGCGATACGAACTATAATATCCTATTATCTTGCCTATAAGGATGATCATATGGTGTGTGAATCGTTTAACTTAGCGAGGTATAAATAGTATCACGGCTGAAACAGTCCCTGGATAGGCTGTCGGTTTAGGCTGCGACACATCAGTTCATAAGTAAGCTTATCCTAGCTACTTGATGTGTCGGTACATCTTTATGTATTGATGGGATCAACAGTGAGATATGTCATTCTAATTGACATATGAATGAGCCAGATATCTAGATACCTAATGGAAGGCTAAGGGGCATACATAAGTTGACCACACTTTGACTTGCTAGGGTGGCGAGTCTTTCATGTACTCTTATACATGCATCTTGGGTGTGGCAGTTTGTGTGTGGCCTGCTTATGCCGGACATGTAGGTAATCTTATCCGCTTTAGGATGGGGACATTCCCTGAGGAGCTCACAAGATTCATTATGCTAAACCCTGCAGGTTGAATTATTTCATTCAGGCATAAGTGAAAATGAGTGAGTGGTACTACTCAGGAAATAAGAGAACAATTATTTATGATTAATTGTCATAAGCCAAATTAATTAATGAATGTCTGGAACCTTAAATATGTGGATCATTCAAGTTTAATGCAACATGTTCCAAATTATGTGGTAATAAAGGGGTGAGTCAGCATTGTTACCGTGGCGAAGGTTAAAATAATATTTTATTAATTAATTATGTTCTGGGTTGGACATAGAATTAATTAATAAAGAGGACCCACTTTATTATTTGCATTTGGTCCCTGGTCTGGCGCACAAATTGCTTGAGCCCATTAGTGTTAGGGTTTTGCAAACCCTAACACTATATAAGTCTTTCTCTCTTCAAATCTAATACATTATTACACAACACAAGTGAGAGAGAGATTGGCGGCTACCCCAATTCAAGGAAGAGTGATCGAATTCTTTGAGGATTGGTGGAACTCGGTAGCGTATCCTCACCAGATTTCCGAGGAACAAGAGAACAAATCAGAAGATTAGATCTGTTGGAACTCGATAGCTTTCATTGATCCAACATCCATATCTATTCCATTGTCGCTATCTCCGATCTAGATCTGTAGACCGGACGCTGGAGTTCAGGTATTCCTTAGATCCATCATTCGCAATTAAATATTAGGAGCATGCATAGGGTTCACCTGATTTATTCACTCTTATTTATTTTGATACCCTAATAATGATCCAAACAGCTAAAGAAATAAATGACAACTAATGTTGTCTATTGTAGACTCAAATCCTACATCAACTTCTAGAGCTCATCCTTCAAGTGCAAAACAACAAAGGAGTTACCGTCAAAAGAATCAGATCTGACAACGGGACTGAGTTTTGACAGTCCACTTATGGACTTATGTGCTTATGTTGGCATTGCTCATGAGAAGTCAGCTCCAAGGACGCCCCAGCAGAATGGTCTTGTCGAACAAAGAAACAAAACACTCAAGGAGGCAGTCATGACTATGCTTGCTGAAGCTGACGGGGAGAATCCGTGATGAAGGCGTGATATACTCAAAATAGAAGCGCTATCAACAATCGCCATAAAAAACCCCATACGAAGTCTTCAATGGTCGTAAGCCTTCTATAGCTCATCTTCGTGCTTTTGGTTCTCCATGTTACATCCATAACAATGGAAAGTTTAAGTTGAATACTTTCAGTCCCAAGGCGGATGTGTAACACCCCAAGCTTAATTAAGCTTTTGTAATGCTCAATTGGTGTTAATAAAGAAGATTTCATTATTTTGAGAGCATTCGATTGTATCTACCGCGATTGGAAATTTAATTATACAATTGAGTTGTAAATTAATTGTGGGAATTGGAAGAATTATCAAAGCTTGGTTTGATGGAAATAATTGAGAAGGATTTAATCATAAATTATATTTTGAGGGATTAAGATGGGTTAACTCATGGTTAACTCATGGAGTTTAATTATTATTGTATAGAGATTATATGGGTATGTATAGATATATATACATATTATTA
>JAPKLW010001795.1:108463-121089 GCA_026898455.1 Plectranthus barbatus | reverse complement strand
AGCTCCCCCTCCAAACTCTCCCCGTCAGCCACCTTTCCGGCCAATTTTCGGCCAGCTCCAGCCACCCCCGGCCAAAACCAACACCACCATCGTGTAGCTCTCCCTCCGAGCTTCGATTTGAGCTAAAGTGGGCTTCGAGAGGACGAGAAACGGCTGAGATACGGAGGAGAGAAGGTAAGGGTTTTATCATATGGGTTTTTTTTGGGTTCTTGAGTTGAATCTGTTCAAACGGTTGTAGATCGGAGTTTTAACAAATCGAGTGTATTCCTTAACTTGAAGAGACCATTAGGCCACCCTGAAACGCAAGGTTCACCGCCAGAAACTTTCGCCGCCGCAGTTGTGAGAAAAACTTCCGGTGAGCTCTCCGTCAACCTTCGTTTCCTAGGTTTAATCCGTGTTTAAGGGCTAGAATCATGTTCGAGGACGTCTAGGGACCAATATTATGTAATTGCATGTATGATCGAAGGTTGGGAGGAGTGTTTTTGTCAGAGTTGCAGGTTCTGCCGCGAGTGAGAGTCGAAGACGAAGATCTGTGTCGATCAACACAGAGTTGTGTAGGTCGACACAGAGGTTGTTCATTTCAAGAGAAAGATCGAACACTCCTGTCACTCGACAAGATGTGTGTCGATCGACAGGGAGGCCCCCTGTCGACGAAGGTTGATCGAACTCTCCTATCGGTCGACAGGATTTGTATCGATCGACAAGAGGTTCGTCGGGAGGAGTAGATCGACTCGCTCATGTCGATCGACAGGATGTATGTCTATCGACAGAGTCAGTCGACAGAGGAGGTCGACATGTCTGTGTCGACTTGGACTGTGTCGATTGACACAGAGTTTTGTCGATCAACACAGCCACCCAGAGTGTGGAACTTATGTTTTCTCGTTTCGTTTCCGTTTCTCTTCGAGTTAATTCAATCTCTGAGTTTATGCTATGTTGTTAAAATCATGTTATGAGTTAAAGCATGAGCAATCACATGAGTTGGTCAATGATTCGGTTTGTAAATGAGGGATGTTTGAGATGTTCATCTAATGAGACTTGGTGTCCTAGAACGTGTGACTTAATTTGGATATCCCTGATTACTTGTAGGAGGTTGAAAGCAGAGAGGGTTAGCTCAAGCTAGTGGGAGAACATCTATACCCTGAGCCAAACACAGGTGGTAAACTATTTAAGTACAAACAAAATGTGTGTTTTCTTTTCGAAAATGTGTTAAAAATGTTTTGTTTTAAACTGAGATTTTCTATGCATGTTTTGTGCTATTGTATTTGTCCTCTGTTGATTCCCATCGACAGAGAGTATTACTAATGAGTTTAGAACCAAGTTTTCATAACTGCGCTAGAACTCATTTAGTGAACAGGGGTAGAAGCCCCCTTATTATTGAATTGGGTGAACAGTCCCCATGTGTTTGTTGGAATGGGGCGGAGAGTCCTCTTGTGTTTGGATCCAGGGAATAATAATTAAACGATCGGATCTCAAAATAGATTACTGAGACTAGTGCACTCGGATGACCGTAGGTTGAGTGTGTTTGCATTCCTAACTGATTATCGTAACTTGGAAGCCGGCCAACTTCCAGTTACAACACTGAAACAGATATGATAACATGTAAATAGCACGCATGCAAAATAAAATGTTTTAGATAGCACCGTTCCTTTAAACAAAACCCCGTGTTTATCTGTGTGAGTTGCATAGCATAATCTCATATATAATGTATGTTTTCAGGCATGTTTCTCATTGGGTACATTAGTACTCAGCCCCTCGTATTATTTCTAAAATACGTTGGTTGAGCAGCAAGAATGGGCGAGCAGGGGTGTAAACAGGCGATGTGAAGTATCTTGAAATCCTAGATCCTGAGATATGCATCTTCATATGCATATCTCCGCCACGTTACACACACGCTGCTACACTCTCTTATTTATCCTTCCCACTTCTGAATGTTAAAATGTTTTGAATATATGTTCTTTTAATTTGACTCGAAGTATGATTCTGATGAATTCAATTATCTTTCCATTTTAATTAAAGTCTTCCGCTTACTTAAATGAGAAAAATGATTGACAAAACCTAAAACATCAATGTAGCGCGACCCCAAATTAGGGAAGGTCAGTTAGGGGCGTTACAGGATGAATGTGTGTTTCTTGGATATGGACACCCTTCATAAAAGGGATACAGAGTACTCAACAAGACCGCCAGACTTGTGGAAGTAACATGCTCTGTTGTTTTTTATGAGTTTATTTTAGTGCGCAGGACCTTAAAGGACCTGGAACTTGGTGATTATGACGTCAAAAATGGATGTGAGAAACTCAGTTCTGAAAAAGAAGATCCAATTCAAGTTTCTCAGGCCAGATCAGTGAATAATCATCTAAGTATGCCAAAAGACAAGACCGGTGATGGTATTGACCCTGCTGAGGTCTTTAGTTCACTAACGATAAACGCAGGCATCAACCAAGGGGGAACTTCAGGAGATCAAGACAGAGCTCAGTTCGAAGGCCAAACTGAAACAAAGTTGCCTACTCAAACTGACTTACAAGACGATGAAGATGCTCATCCCTATGAAGTCCAACCAGTTGTGCATCAAGAAGACCAAGGAATGCAGTCTATGGAAGTCATCACTGGAGAAGGAGACTCCAGTCAAGGTGACTTAGTTCAAGTTCCAATATTGGGAGCAGATGGTACTGAGTATCCTGAAGAATTCGTTCAATCTGTTGAAGTTACCCAGCTCTAGAGGCTAAAATGGTTGAGAAACCATCCTGAGGAAGTCGTGTTGGATAGTGTTGCCAACTCAGTTCGCACGAGACAAGGAAGAACATTGTTTACTTATTTTATATCTCAAGAATCAGAGCCTACAAAGATTAGAGATGCTCTGAAGTCAACTGACTGGATCAACGCTATGCAAGAGGAGCTTGTTGAGTTCAAAAGGAATGGAGTTTGGTACTTGGTGGATCGACCGAATCATCAGTCAGTTATCGACACCAAATGGATCTTCAAAAATAAGAGAGACGAGACATGAAATATAGTAAAGAATAAAGAAAGGCTAGTAGCAAAAGGATATGCTCAATGTGAAGGGATCGACTTCGACGAGACTTTTGCTCCGGTGGCCAGACTTGAAGCTGTTCGTCTATTCCTTGCTTTTGCTGCCCACAACTTCACAGTTTTCCAGATGGATGTGAAGAGTGCCTTTCTGAATGAGGAGCTCAAAGTAGAAGTATATTTGGAACAACCCCCTGGCTTTGAAGAAGGAAATCAAGTTTACAAACTGAGGAAGGCTCTCTATGGGTTAAAGCAGGCACCCAGAGCTTGGAATGAGACATTGTCTCAGTTTCTCCTCAAGAATGGTTTCCGAAAAGGAAAAATTGACACAACGATGTTCAGAATCAAGGATGGATCAGACATCCTTCTAGTGCAGATCTACGTCGATGATATTATATTCAGATGCAGAAACTTGAAGATTTGTGAAAAGTTTGCCCAACTAATGCAGAGCAACTTTCAGATGAGCATGATGGGCAAACTGACTTACTTCTTGGGTCTTCAAGTCATTCAGTCCGAACGAGGAATCTTAATCAATCATAAGAAGTACACCAAGGACTTGATCAGCAAGTTTTGTTCGGAGAAGACCAAGCCTCTGAGGATTCCGATGAGCCCAAGTGCTCAAATCAATCTTGATGAAGAAGGCGAAACAGTCAACCCAACTGCGTACATAGACATTATTGGGTCGCTCCTATAATTAACTGCAAGTATGCCAGATATTTCCTACTCAGTTGGAGTATGTGCGAGGTTTCAAGCCAATCCGAAGAAGTCGCACATGAAAGCTCCCAGAAGAATAGTCAAATACCTTAAAGGGACAGATTCACTAGGTATTTGGTATCCAAAATATGACGAACTTACTCTCAATGCTTATTCAGATTCAAATTTTGGAGGATGCAGAATCGACAGAAAGAGCACAAGTGGAACGTGTCAGTTCCTAGGTCATAAGCTTGTAAGTTGGTTCAACAAGAAGCAGCACTCAGTAGCCACGTCTACAACCGAACCTTAGTATGTTGCTGCCGCAAGCTATTATGCTCAAGTGCTTTGGATCAAGCAACAGTTGCTTGAGTATGATGTCGAAACTGGGTCCGTGCCAATCTATTGTGATAATAGCAATACAATGTGCATCACAAAGAACCCAGTTCATCATTCCAGAACTAAGCACATCGACAAAAGGCATCACTTTATCAGAGATCATGTTAAAAAGAAAGATGTGTCAGTAAACTATATCCGAACTAAAGACTAACTAGCAGACATCTTCACCAAACCACTCCCAGAGAGCAGATTCAAGGAGCTTTGCATCAAACTTGGTCTATTAGAGATCGACGAGATTCTTATTGAAGAAGTGTGATGCTGAATAAAACTGAGTCCGAGCTCTCAGTTTCGCACATCGACAAAAGGCATCACTTCATCAGAGATCATGTCAAAAAGAAAGATGTGTCTGTAGAGTATATCCTTCCCACGTTGCTCCAGTCAAATCTAAAATGCGCATTGCGAGGCAACGTATCCCAATCATCGCCAAACATCATGAAACCGAAAGGTCATACGGTACACCTACTCCTTTAAATAACTTTTCTCTCTTCTATAAATAGGATTCATATGTTTCCTGTGTGAAACACTTTCTCCTTTCTCCATTTTCGTACCCTTCCTTCCAAGTTTATACTTCGTCTTCAACCAAAACTTTCCTTAGATCTGGAAAAATGGCGACAGAGCCCAAGCCACCATACATAACCTCACCACCCTTTTTGGGTGTGGTCAAAGAGGTGGAAAGGAAGTATGGGAGGTGCAAAAGACATCAAAAAATGCAGCATGAGAAAATGAAAAGATTTTAGAAGGAGCAGAAGAAATCAGAAGATATCTTCTACCGTTGTCGTCTCCTTCTACAAATCAAATACCTCACGACTGTTGTCCAGTGCCATGGCAGCAACGGGGCATGGTCACTCAGAGTACTTCTTCACTACGTCTCTTATCTCATGAAGAAGAGACTAGCGAACAAAGAAGAGGCCCGGAGGTGGGAGGAGGTTATCTTTGATCTTTCCCTCCCACAAAGTGCTCATTAGCACTACCTCCGCAACCACTGCTGAGAGTCAGCATGAGGGAATTCTTGGAAAGCTGGCCAGAATATCAAATCGGCTACCCTCATTGTGCGGACTACATCAGCAGCCAGTTTGAAAAACATGAAGACCAGAAGCATCATAGTATAGTTCTTGTATTAGTTCTGTAATAGGTTTCTTTTTAGTTAGTTTAGTTTTGTAATATTGTAATGCAAAATACTAAAGGATAAACTGACTTATTGATGACAATCTCTTTTTTTTTTGTCCAACAAAGGTCTTCGTTCTTCATACGCTGAAGTTACACACTCTAGTGTAAATCAGCAGGCTTCTAACTCTCTCCTACTTAAGATAAAAATTGTTTTAAACTAACTTGAAAATCAATTGAGCAATACCTCTCCAACTCTATAAAGAGAAGATCTTAAGTAGAAAGCTGACTTTGAGAGGGAACTTTTCTGAGTTTATGTGACTATTTGTCAAATCTATAAAAATTCTAAAGTTATCCACAACTCATCAGCTTAGGATAAAGATAACTTTGACCACACCAAAAAGGGGGAAATTGTTAGATTTATCCTCATTCATGACTTTGAAATGGGAGTCATCATTTTTTTTATATAAAAAAAAACTTAAAAGTCATGGATTTAAGTCATGGTGGATGACTTTGGTGTTCTGCACGACTTCAAGGTATTGGAAAGTCATGGATAGCCATCCAATCAGATGTTGGCAACATCTGATTGGATGGTTAAATTTTATACATAATATAAGTTAAATCATTAATATTATGGATAAGGATTAATTAAAAATAATAATAAATTACATTAAAATTTATAATTTCTTTTTCTCTATAAATAGAGTCTAATATTGATATATTTCCACATCAAAATTAAAACTCTCTATTCTACACACATTTCTTATCATTATATTTGTAATTTCCTATTAATCTGAATAAAAACTTTTAAGTGTGCCATAATACATTTTTACTACAATTATAAATATAAAATAATTTTTATATATTTCTGTTAAATATTTTAAATTTAATAAAACTTGGCATTCATAACATATATTGAAGAGTAAAATAAAAAGAAAATATAATTTAAGTTGGGTTGGGGTTATTGATGGGAGTAAAAATTAGATAGGGTTGTCGGTTCTATACGTGGAGGTGAGAGAAATTAATATTTTATTAAAGTTTGAATTGGAGAGGGTTGTGGATGGGGATAATCTTAGGATTTTTGTTATAGAAATACTTCCTTACTTTTTGTGTTTTGGTGGGTCAAAGATTGTAAGCCATCTTAGTCAGTTTTCCAGTTTCTAGAGTTCTAAACTGTAATCCTTGTATAGGATCAATCAAGTTGTAATAGAACTTAGGCTAAAGATCGAGAAAAGGAGAATACTCGAGAACTGACAATCTGCACACCTTGAAACATGGTTTCCACCAAGTATAGCCTTAACCAAAACTGAGTTGGAGAACTCACTATAAGGTTTTCCATAATAACCAGGAGAAGTCAGTATGAGGGCTTCCCCTTATTGACTACGAGAAGTCAGTATGAGGATTTTCCATACTGATCAGGAGAAATCAATATTAGGGCGTTTTCCATACTGACTGTGGACAGTTAGTATGAGGGTTAACCATACTGACAATGGGAAGTCGGTATGAGGGCTAGGCTATACTGACCTTGGGAAGTCAGTATAAGAGCCTCTACCTTTAAAGCACGAGCTATTCGAAAGATATTGAAGCTCGATCCAAACTAGGATCCCTCGGACTGAAATTTAGTCTTACATAAAGTTAGTGTATAGTACAATGACGTAGTAGAACAGAACAGATTCTAACCTACGACATGGGCTACGATTGGACAACATTTTCCATCAGTCTAACGACTAGATTTATGTGTCTAACGGGCAAAAATTCAAAATTTTGGAGGAAGTCCTCTATAAATAGGTCTGCCCTTCATCCTTAAAGGGTTACAAACTCATAAAATCTTCACACGACAAAGGGCATTCTGCTAAGCCATCTCTTTGCTTTCGTAACACGAGACTTGAGTCTCTAACTCAAGTTATTACTCCGTGCTATCATCTCCTAGCACGAGGCTGAAGCTTTTCATTGGTGAATATATCTTTCCAAGATATATTCATAGCAGTCATTTTTCTACTCTGGAATACTGCTTCTCACGGGCGTGTGCCAACCAACTGAGTTATGGGAAGAACAGCAAACATCCAACCACCGGGAAGAAGACTGCAGGGTGTCGTCCTCACTTCAACCTGAAGACTAAGTCTGCAAGGAGTTCCTAGGCGAGTGCCACAGCTGACCGAAGGATGGAGGCGCCGACGGGCTGTGTATAGATCGTAAGGAGGCTTGTGCTTACTTAGTGAATTATCCAGACCTTGGGTCTTAAGAGTGGATGTAGAATATTTAGATCCGAACCACTATAAATCTTCTGAGCTCTTTACTACTTTATGATATGTGCGTAAAATGACCTATTATTCGATGTGTGTGCATGCTTGTTTGTTTCCATTTTACACTCATATCATATGTTTTGTGTGTTTTTGCTTTGTTTTCGTGTTTGGTGTTGTTCCTTTTGTGTAGGGTCATGTTTGAGCATATTTCATCAAATTTGGCTAAGTTTTGGTGGAAAATCGACCGATCTGGGTTCCAAGTGTTGGGAAGATCGACCTGGATGAAGTTGTGATGTAGTAGGGAAGATTTCAGAGCCAAATCCTAACCCAGACAATTTCAGATTGGTCGCGATTTGGCTCTGTCCAGAGCTAGATCGACCAGTCCCAAACGAGATGGGTCGATCCCAGAGCCAGATGGGTCGATCCCAAACCAGACGGGTCGATCCCAGAGCCAGATGGGTCAATCCCAAACCAGAGGGGTCGATCCCGGACCGGCAAATTTCGCAATTATTCAGTTTTAAACCATCCCGGGCGATCCGATCTCAGACAGGGTGATCTTTTGTGCTGCCAACTTATTATAAAAGGGGAAATCACAAATGTTGAAAGGATTTCAAACTTTTGGCAAAATTTAGATGGTTTCTGACCTAAATTCCATATCCCATTCATCTCCAACAACAATCCAAGGGTTCCAAAGGCAAATCTACTCTAAATTGTTGAAGGATTGAAGGAATCAAGTGTAGATCAAGCACAAGCAAGTCAATTGGGGGAGAATCATTACCTTACTTTTATCTTGTAATGGATAGATCTTGTGTTTACTTTGTTTTGAGACAAGTGAAAGTTATGTGTTTCTAAACTTCCATTGGATGTTGATTTGAGCAAAGTAGTGTGAAGATTTGGTTGATTGATTTGATGTTTACTTCTCTCCTTGAGATTAAGGCATGCTAGAGCTAGATTTCATTCAATTGATGTAGGTAAGAGCCAATCCTTTGATAGTTGACACAAAAATTACAGCCAATACGCGGATTTGAGTGTCGTGATTAATATGTCCTTATACACGTCTCGATCCAATCCCTGCACGGAGGAAGTGTGTAGATTGATAATTCACGTTCCTTTAGGAGTGTTTTAGAGTTTGATAACGTAACGGTTTAATGATTGTATTGCATCTACTTTAATTTGCTGGTGCTAAGGGAATTAACTAATCTAGGGTGAATTGATCATCTATTGAGAGATTAAAAGGTAGTTTACATCATTGAACAACCTAATTGGATCACTAACGAGTTCACTTCAACATCCTAACTTTCTCATATTGAATACTTGTTTGTCTTGTTTCTACATGCTTGGGGAGATAATTGTGTTGAGAGATTGAAGGTGGAAATATGAATATTGCTAGATTTGTTAGTTGCTTATTGCTTGTTGTTAGCCTTTAGTTAAATTCAATTGCCTAGATAGAAAAACACTACTCAATGATTGTTTGTGTCCTAACTATTAGCCTTCATATTAGTACACGGTAATCTAGTGGGCGAACTAAGCAACATCCTGGAATGATAATTAATTCTTGATTTGCACTGAGACTTCATGTGAGTTTTTAGTGCGTATCAAGTTTTTGGCGCCGTTGTCGGGGACATGATTGAGTAGGCTTCTAGATATTAGGGAAAGTGTGAAGCTTGTAGGCTAGGTGTTTTATTTTTTGTTTGTTTGGTTGATTTCTTTGTTTAATATTATTTTGTTGTTTGATTTTAGTTGTTGGTTTGTGATTGGAGCGTTGGGATCTTTGTAGGTGTGGTAAGATCACAAGGTCCAAAGCTCGGTTGTTCGAAGTGGAAGCCAAAATGGAGAATCGAAGAGGAGTTGAGACGGAAAGGTTTGACAAATTGCAAAGGTAGCTGGAAGAGATGAAAGCAGTCATGAATGAGAGGCAATGACCAAGGAAACCACTCAAAAAAGTATTTGAGAAGATGTCGGATAATAGCTACCAATTGATGGAAGAAAGGATAGATTACCGCACAATGAAGTCGGCAAGTGGAGGATATGAAGAAGCAAGTTATAGAAGGAAGGAGGAGAGTTTCCCTGAGGAAGTGGAGTTTATTGATCCAGAATATGGTGATCGATGGGGGAACTATGACTTCCGAACTAGCATGCAGTATCCCTCATGGAATGGCTACTTTCCATATAGTCTATATGCTAGCTCAAACCCTACTTGGAATCCATCCATGATATTCGATAGCTATGATGAATGGGGTAGCAGAGGTAATGAAGGATATAGAGAAGAGAGAGCATCTTGGGAAGTAGTGGATAGGAAACCTGATAAGCATGAGGGGATGCTTTTGGAGATAAAAATGCAATTATCCGATATTTTAAAACAAGTGAGTGAGAAACCTCAAGTGGAAGAACATTCAATTGACACGGAATAAGTTCCAAAGAAAGTTATGAAGTGATTGATGAAAGTGTTGAAGATGAATGTGAGGATTTGGAAATGGAACTTAAGGAGGTAAGGTTTAAAGATACGGAATTGAAGGAGAAGATAGGTGAGATTAAAGAAGAAGAAATAGTGGAGGTCCAAGAAGATGAACCGAAAAAGAAAAAAGAAGCATTACTCCAAGAAGATAAAGAGGATGAAGGCACCGAGGAGGAGTTTCAATTCATTGAAAATGAGAAGAATGGTGAAATTGAGATACCTTCACATGAGGAAATGCAAAAAGTTCCGGCCTTGGTGCAGATTTTTGAAGAGGAGTGTGAGGAGAAGACTATACCGGGAGATTCATGTAGAGAGATGGTGTTTACCCTTCCTTCCCGGTTGATCGACAATGTTGAAAAGGAAATGAGATTAAAAGAGAAGATGAATGAAGCTTGGGAGTTGTTTGAAAAAGGAGGTGACATGAAGTTGGTAAGTAATCATGATGAGGTACTTGAGGTGTCTCTTATAATGGTGACTCGATTAGATGGTGTGCCGGATAGCTTGCATGTGATGAGAGGAGTGCAAAAAGAAACGAAGGAACCACCATTTTTGCAAATCAAGTTTGTCAACATAATCAAACCTCCTTGGAAAAATGAAAAGGGTAAGAGAATATCTCCACGAATAAGTTGCTCCCAAGTAAGGTTCGGTCGGTAGAGAAAGGTATATTCAAAATCGATAAGATCTTTGATAATGGGTGAATAAGGTATGAAATTCAAGCTAATGACTTGAAACAAGCGCTTGTTGGGAGGCAACCCAACCATTTTTTTTTATTTATTTGCTTTTAGTTGTTTTGATCTTTGAATAAATATTTAGTTTGCTTAGTTCTATTGATTAAGGTAGATATGATGTTTCAATGAGGGATGAATGATATTTTGTGAAGTTTTTGTAGATATATTGTGTTTGGGAGTTGAGAAATTGAATTTTGGGGATACAATTTTGCCCTATTGCTGAAAATGTGGTTGAAAAGAAGCAAGGGAGCTGGAAATCAGAGAGAAATTTTGCCCGGTCTGAAGAATTTCGCCCCAGACTACGAAATATCGATTGAACCCGACTTAGTTCTGCCCTGGGTTTAGTCGAGATCGACCGGGATTTTAAAATTGCTGGGGGACAGAGGAAATTATCAACCGAACCCTACTTTGTTCTGTCTTGGGTTCGGTCGAGATTGGTCGAAAATTTTCAAAAATGTTGTGGAAGACTTTCGGTTTATTCTTCTCCCTATCCTATTCTATCTACCTTGTTTTTGCATGATTTTGCTATGATTAGTTGAGTATTTTCCCCATGTGGATTGACTTGTTACATGTGGATTTGGAGGTGGGTGATATGGTTGTTTTGTTTGTACTTGTTAGGGGGAATCATAGGACCGAGAGGAGTGATGGAGCACCGTCCACCTATTTGACAAACTTAGTCTCACTTGACTAAGTTTGGGGGGATGTGCCGGTTTCCGGTGCTTCGGTTTACTTTTCTCCTCTTTTACCTCCTAATCTACTTTAGTTTCTTAGTTCTTGGATGATTTTCTCTCTTGATTCGATATGGTTGTAGTGTATTTGATATTTGGATTTGGATTTCGATGGATGTTTTTATGGTGTGATCTTGTGATGAATGAAATTATTTTGAGTTGTGCAAGAGCTTATTCTTCCTGTACTTTTGGTTTTGTGGATGTTGATGTATGAATGGTGGAATGTTTGGTGGTGCTAGTGGAAAAATGTTCGATTTGTTTAGATGTTGGATTGTGGCATGTTCGTGGAAATGAGCTATTGATTGAAATGGATTATGCTCAATTGGTGGTGTTTGTGTTTGTGTTTAGTAGGTACCATAAGACCAATGGAGAAGCGGTTTGATCGTGGATACCGATAGATAACACATTCTATCGTTCTCTTTGCCATTTAGATTTTATTGTATCTTAGTTGGTTGTTTAAGGTTGTTTGTGTATGTTGTGTGATTGTGTGTGAGTGATGAACTCAAACGAGGCTTGAGATCTACTCATGATTATCTAGTTGATAAACACTCACTTTGTGCATTTTACTGATGTGGATTTGCTCACTTTTGACCTTAGATTGGATTATTACGTGGTGTTTTCATACATTATTCATATTCTTTTAGGAAATATTATGTTTGGCCTGGTTTGTGGTTGTTTATGCAGATTTCATGCACAATTGAGTTGTTTACGAGATTTAACCAAGTATCATGGGAGCTACTCAGTACTAGCTTGCACTGGGAAGAGGAAAAAGTCAGAAAATACTGAAGAGTTCGCCGAAATCACGTTCGAGACGGAATCGGCGACCCAAATGACACAACCGGTGATCGTCGGTCATGTAGATGGGTCGCCGATTATGATTTTTCCAGCCATTCTCACGGCACATGTCCGGCGACCCAAATGACACAACCGGCAACCGCCGGGTATGTAGATGGGTCGCCGATTCTGCAGATTTTCACACCAGCTCTCGACACACGATCGGCGACCTACATGCATGACCGGCGGTCGCCGATCGGGTAATCCAAACCGCCAATTTTGTCACGATTTGACGTATTCTGACGAATCTGAAGCCCAAAACCGTATCTTTTGGAGATTTGAAAAGCCCCAACTATAAATAGGACGTCCCTGAACCTAAATAAGGTTCCTTTTTCCAATTTCTAAAATTAGAGAGCTTAGAATTCACAGCAAAATCGAGGGGAACTTGAAGAGCACTCCAGGAATTGAAGATTGAAGACACCAC